>PVIH01003687.1:35048-155284 GCA_004025045.1 Sigmodon hispidus
TTTTTTTTTTTTTTTTTTTTTTTTTTTTTTTTTTTTTTTTTTTTTTTTTTTTTTTTTTTTTTTTTTTTTTTTTTTTTTTTTTTTTTTTTTTTTTTTTTTTTTTTTTTTTTTTTTTTTTTTTTTTTTTTTTTTTTTTTTTTTTTTTTTTTTTTTTTTTTTTTTTTTTTTTTTTTTTTTTTTTTTTTTTTTTTTTCCCTTGGTTTTTCTTATTTTCTTTCAGGGACTTGTTAATCTCTTTCAGTTTTTTTGTTTGTATTTCTTTCTATTTCTTTAAGGGAATTTTTATATCCTTTTCTTAAAGCTTCTATTATCTTCATAAAGTTGTTTGTAAGGTCATTTCCTTTTGTTTCCTCTTCATTGTTATGCTCAGGTCTTGATGTTGCAAAACTGGAGCTTCTTTTTGTGGTCTCTTGTTGATCTTTATATTGTTATATGTATTCTTACACTGGCGTCTGCCCATTACTTTCTCTGTTCACTCTTAGTCAGCTCTTGTTCAGCTCTTAGTTGTGAGCCTGGTGTGGGGGGTAGCTGTGTGTTTCCAGTAGTTGCAGGGGCTTCTCTTAGTTGGCTCTTAATTGTCTGTAAGCCAAGGACCTGTGTGTCTCCCATTGTCGGAGGGGTTTTTAGTCAGCTCTTAGTCAGCTGTGTATCTTGGGTGGTCCATTTGTTGGAGTGTGATGAAGCAGATTGCAGTTTGGGTGGGGCTTGTCTTATTGGATGTCCCCCTGGCTGTATTTTGATAGAAATTGGGCTTGGGGGTGCTCTCCCAGCTTTCTTTGGTTCAGGGCAGAGCTGTGTGTGGTTGGCGTTTTAAGGGATATGTCCCCTGGTTGGGATTCAGAGAGTAGCAAGGTCCTTGCTTGGCCTGAGGGCCTGGGTACCACTCACTTCTTAGTCAGTTGTGTATCAGAGGCTTGGGTGAGTTTAGTTGCTGGCTAAAGCTATTTCAAAGGCCATTTGATGGTTATATCATGACCATTTAGGAAAACAACAGTAATAGCTTCCCCACTGAGGCTTGTGACCTTCCCAGTTGTGGATATTTATTTATTTCATATTTATTAAACGTAAATTGCCTTCTGTTTAGCTGGTATCAAATCTAATCAGAAAATGATTAGTTACTGCTCTAACACTTGCCACTGTTGCATGAGTACATTTAATCTTACCTGGATGTTCTGTGTTATTGCACATAGAGATCACACTGAGGAAGTGTCAAAAATAATATTTTACAATCCTGGTGATATGTTTTACTGAAAATTGTTTTGGTTCATTTGTAGTACCCTCAGAAACTTTCTGTAAAGGTACTTAGTGAATGATTACAGATAATTGTCAACACATGTTCCCTACCTAGTAAGATGTTTTAGTATCAACTTAGGTAAACCTTCTCTCTTTTCATTTTCCTTCTCCTCTTTGTACCAGGGTTTTTCTTTTGGGCCCTAATCATTACATAGAGACTTAATAATTATGAATGCTTGGCCTTAGCTGATACTCATCTAGTTTCTGGCTAGATATTTTTTCTTTAACTTGTTTCTCTTCATCTATGGTTTGCTTCAGGAATTTTTACCTTTCTTCTGTATATCTTACTTTCACTGCTTCTTATGAAGGTGGCTGGTTGGCAGCTGGCTAGCTTCTGGTCCCAAGCGTTCTTTCTTCCTCCTCTTTTACTTTTTCTGTCTCTAGATTCCTCCTCCTATTTACTTTCTCATCCAACAGAACCACTTATCCCTATCCTGCCTTGATATTGGATGTTCAACTTTTTATTAGACCGATCAGGTGCCTTAGGCAGACAAGGTGAAACAGATACAACACATCTTTACATAATTAAACAAATGTAGCACAAACAAATGTAACACACATTTACCCAGTTAAATATTCCACAGCATAAACAGATGTAACATATCTTTACATAGTTAAATATTCCACAACACTTCTTTGCGCTCTGATTCAGAAACCTTGAAAGTTACATATTGAAGCATAGCTGTTTGGTTCTGTTATGCTGTGTGTTCAAGATTTTCATCACTTTCTTTTATTTGTGATTTTCTCAGAAAATATTGCTGCTGTTTATCATCTCTCATTGAGTTCTACTCCAGTTTTCAGAGAGAATTAGAGAATTAGGGATAGAGTTTTATGACTTAAATAGGCTTGTGAGTAGTTAACTTCCCCATGCTGATAACTAGTAGAGCGATAAGCAGCATTCTATTTACCGTTAATGAAGGGCAAAGCATTGCAGTGCTTGGGCCTACTTTCTTTTCTTCCCCTTTGTGTTCTTAGTGGGTGAAGCAGTAGTTATTTTCTATTTTGCATAGAGTTTTCACAATAAAGTTAATAATCCTGCTTTATCAATTTCTCTTCTAAATGTTTGCATCTTAGTATACCAGAGATTTTCATAGTCACAGAGACAAACATTTAGAAGGCCTCTAACCAAATAAACATTGCAATGGGCTAGAACTGAATATTTTATCTGGGATAATGTGGGGTTAGTTTTAACTGATATCCACTTTCAGAGAATGTGGAGTAAAGAAAAAAACTTATGAGGATATGGAGAATTGAAGCTTAAATGAAGGTTTTGAAAAAACTTAATTTTTTGGTGTTGGAGCAAAGAAAACAAAGCTTGTTTATTCTTTCTGCTAGTGACCACACCAAGTTAGTAATATTATCTTTAAGCATAAAGTAAAAGTATTTCAACATAAAGGCAAGTATTTAAATAGCTTTTACTTTTTTCAGTTGAAATATATTTTTCTGAAAACCAGATGCATGTTAATTGTTCTTGGCACTCATGGTCCCTAAGGAGAAAAGAAAAAAACAGTCCTATCAGTTTTTAGCTGTAGCCAAGCCTGGAACCCTTACAATAATGCCTTGAAGTTAAGTTCTGTAGTTCCTGTTTACCCATAACATACATGTGAAAAAACAGCACCAATTGACTTGCCTAGGCTAAACCTTTACAAAGAGTTGCTTCTGACTGAAGTCTAAGTACTGTAAGAGAAATAGAAATGACTCTGGACTTTTTGAGGAGAGATGGATTTTATCTTGTTCGAGGAGTAGACTTTGGGGGAAAACATAGGAGAGAGTTATGGAGGATGAATGAATGAATGAGATTATTGCATTATTAAAGTCATAAATGTGGCGATTTTCCATTGTGGTCTAAAGCAAACCTTTTCAGGCTACTGCTTGCCTATGCTCGTGTTCTTAGCTGGGAGAACAAAAAGATATGGACTGTGTGTCCCTTAAATATAGTGGATGTTGAAACTAAGCAGTATGTAGAAGGAATTTTAATTCCCTAGATATCTGAATGGAGGCTCATAGTGTTCAGTGTTAAGGATTTTGTTTTATGTTTTTTATGCCTGGCAAACACACTAGTCATTTGCTGATGGAAGGTGGGAAGAAATGGATGAAAAAAAAAAAGAGATTTGCTTTTTGTAAGTGTTTTGCCTGCATGTATGTATGTGTACTACATGTGTCTAGTGCCCACAGAAGTTAGAAGAGGGCATCTGATCCCCTGGAATTGGCGTTACAGTTATTTGTGAGCTGCCGTGTGAGTGCTGGAATTCAAACCCAGGGTATTCTGAAAAAGCAAGCAGTGCTCTTAATTGCTAAACCATCTCTCCAGCCCCTAAAGTTGTTTAAAAACAGTATTTTAACACTTAAATGGGTACATGCTTTGAATATAATATGTCTCTACTAGACTTATGTATTTGCGCACTTGATTCCTTGATGGTGGCATTCTTTGTAAAGATTGTGGAATCGTCAGGAAGTTGAGTTTTACTAGCAGTAGCTGGGGGCAGGACTTGAGGTTTTGTAGGCTGGCTTCACTTCATGTCCACTCTTCTACTTCTTGAATGTGAATGAAGTGTGGCTGGCTTCTATCACCATGCTTTCTCTGCCATAATGCAGTGTGTCCTATTAAACTGTAACCCAGAAGTAACCTTTCTTTAAATTGCATCTTCTTAGGTATTTTGTTGTAGAAACAAGACAAGTAACTAATACAGTGGACATATTCTAAGCAAGACTGATCAAAAGTAACTTTGAAGAGTATTGTGAAAGACTTCAGTTGGCCATATTAGTTAATGAGACAATTTGGTATTGATTTACAGGCCTTTAATAGTATTTACTGAGTGAATGTAGAACATTTTAATTGAACATCCATATATATACTTTGTAATTTACTATCTTGGCTTAATTACATACCTTTTTTAAATGTATATGTCAATCCACTTAAAAGTGCATTTCCAATATGTTGCAGCCATAGATGCCTAATAATTTTAATTCAGTATTTGGTTAGTTATGCCTGCTTTGCATAAAATTACAGTGACCCTCTTAAAAACAAATTTTTCTTTTCTTTTCTTCCTCTCTCCCTCCCACCCTCCCTTCCTTCCCCTCCTCTCTCTTTCTCATTCTTGCGCTCTCTCTTCTTTCCTTTTTTTTTTTTACAAGATGCTGGTGATTAAACCCAGAATCTTGTGTATATTAGCCAAACATTTTTATGAAAGAGATGCATCATCAACCTCCTAATAATATATTGTGAAAACATAAGTCTTGAGTGTGAAATCCACTGAGATTTGGCAAGTGCATATGCTTATGTCAGTCGAACCCCTGTTAAGATATAGTATACTATCAGAGCATGATTCAAGAATGGAGTTGTGTGAAGGGCATTCTGAGTGAGTGCTTGTGAGAAAACTCCAAGAAAACAAAAGAATCTTGTGACCTTAGTTTCTTTAAAAACACGGAATTGTTCTTAGAGTGTGCTTTCATGCTTCTCCCAAGTGTAGTGGATAGGAGTGAATTTATTTCAGATTATGCATTACAACTAGCTATGGATATTTGCTTATATGCCTCTATTATGGAAAAATATGTTTTTGCCATGTGCAGCTTATCTACTACATGTGGCTTGCTTCCAATTGTGGCTTATAATTGTGATTGGACACTTTACTCATATGATTCATAACCATCAGAGTATAAATTGTCTGATGCTCTGAATAAAGTTGTCTATTGAATGAGATTTGACATTTTACTCATATGATTCATAACCATCAGAGTATAAATTGTCTGTTGCTCTGAATAAAGTTGTCTATTGAATGAGATTTTAGTCCATCTTAGTTTTAGACTCCATTCTCCCAGGTTCACACTGCCTACTAGAGAGGTAAACAGTATCATCCTTGTTGCCCTAGAGAGTTCTTATTCCTCTTTTGCCAGTGAATCTGTATCCCACCCTATTGGATGTAGCCACTTTTTTGTCATTTTGTTTTTTGTTTTTCTTTTACTGATGATAATATTGGCTAGTATAGAATTTTTTATATATGGCATTTAAGTTGAACTCATTTTGTAGCTACTTGCTGTGTAGTAGAGGATAACCTTGCATTTTCTTTATCTTCTTTTATTTATTTTTTATTATGAATAAAGTCACATTTACTATCCATGTATATCCTTATTCAGGGTCCCTTCCCCCTCCCATCCCCTCCAATCACTCTCTCTTCTCCACATTTCCCCATCACCTCCCTAGCAAGGGCAGGAGGTCACAAGGACCCAGTATTGCTCAGTTCAGCATCCACTCCTGGCACATCCAGTTTCCTCCGCCAAACATCAAGACTGAGTCAGGTGTTCCTCTAGAGGGAGTGGGATCCAAGGTGCCAATCCAAGGTGTTTCAGATGCCAAGCTGCTCAGTGGTTGTGGTTTGCAGCTTGGGCATGCTTTGCTTTTTGCTTTTTTGTTTAGAGTCCACTAATGAGAGAGTACATCCCTGCTTATCTTTCTGGGTTTGAGATACCTCACTCAAGAGGATATTTTCCAAATCCATCCATCTGCCTGCAAATTTTAGGATATCATTTTTTCTTACTGCTGAGTAGTACTTCATTGTGTAAATATACCACAGTTTGTTAATCCATTCTTCAGTTGAGGGGCATTTAGGTTTTTTCCCGGTTCTTGCTATTATGAATAATGCTGCTCTGAAAATAGTTAAGCTAATGCTTTTGGAGTGTGAATGTGCATCTTTAGGGTATATGCCCAGAAGTCGTATTGCTGGATCCTTGGGAAGATTGATTTCCAGTTTTCTGAGAAACTGCCATACTGCATTCTAGAGTGTCTGAACAAGCTTACACTCCCATCAGCAATGGAGGAGTGTAACCTCTCCATCATAGGCTTTCATCTGTGTCTTTAATCTTAGCCATTCTGACAGGTGAAAGGTGGTATCTCAAAGTTGTTTTGGTTTGCATTTCTCTGATGTCTAAAGAAGTTGAGCACTTTTTCAAGTGCCTTTCAGCCATTTGTAATTCTTCTGCTGAGAATTCCCTTTGTAGTTCTGAGCCACATTTTTTTTGTGGGTAATTCAAGGTTTGGGGCTCTAGTTTCTTGAATTCTTTATATATTTTAGAGATCAGTCCTCTATCACATGTAGGACTGGTGAAAATCTTTTCCCATTCTGTAGACTGTCATTTTGTCCTATTGACAGTGATCTTGGCTTTATAGAAGCTTTTCAGTTTCAGGAGGTCTCACTTATTGATCGTTGTTCTTAGTGTCTGTGCCACTGGTGTTATATTTAGGAAGTGTCACCTGTGCCAATTCATAGACGTATATTTCCCACTTTCTTTTCTGTCAAGTTCATTTTGGCTGGGTTTATGTTGAGGTCTTTGATTCACTTGGATTTGAGTTTTGTGCAGGGTGACAGGCTTGGATCTATTTGCATTTTTCTACACACTACCAACTAGTTATGCCAACACCATGTGTTAAAGCTAACTATCTTTTTTCCATTGAACTTTTAGGCCTCTGTCGAAGATCAGGTGTTCATAGGTTTTTGGGTTAATGCCTGGATCCTCAATTAGATTCCATTGATCCATAAGTCTGTTTTTATGCCAGTACCAGGATGCTTTTATTACTGTAGCTCTATAGTATAACTTGAAGTCGGGGATGGTGAGGCTTCCTAAGGATCTTTTGTTCAGCAAAATTGTTTTGGCAATCCTAGCTTTCCTGTTATTCCAGATGAAGTTGAGTATTATTCTTTCAAGGTCTGTAAAATGTTGTGTTGGGATTTTGATGGGCAGTGCATTGAATCTGTAGATTGCTTTTGATAGAATTGCCATTTTTACTATGTTGAGCCCACTTATCCAGGAACATGGGAGATCTTTCTATTTTCTGATATCCTCTTCAACTTCTTTCTTCAGTGATTTAAAATTTTTGTCAAATAGATCTGTTGTTTCTTTCGTTATAGTTACTCCAAGGTATTTAATACTATTTGCAGCTATTGTAAAGGGTGATGTTTCCCTTATTTCTTTTTCAGCCCTTTTATCTTTAGTGTATAGAAGGGCTACTGATTTCTTTGAAATCTTGTATCCTGCTACATTGCTAAAGGGTTTATCAGTTGTAGAAGTAGTAGAATTTTGTGAGTCACTTATGTATACAATCATATCATCTGCAAATAGAGATAGTTTCACTTCTTCTTTTCCAGTTTGTATCCCCTTAATCTCTTGTCATTCTCTTATTACTTTAACTAAAACTTCAAGAACTATATTGAATTGATAAGGGGAGAGAGGACATCCTTGTCTAGTTCCTGATTTTAGTGGAATTGCTTTTAGTTTTTCTCCATTAAGTTTGATGTTAGCTATCGGCTTTTTGTAAATCACCTTTATTATATTGAGATATTTTCCATGTATTCCTGATCTCTCCAGGGCTTTTATCGTAAAGGAGTGTTGGATTTTGTCAAAGACTTTTACAACATCTAAGGATACGATCATGTGATTTTTTTTCTTCAGTTTATTTATATGATGGATGACATTTATGGTTTTTCGTATGTTGAACCATCCCTGCATTTGTGGGATGAAGCCTACTTGATTATGGTGAATGATATTTTTTATATATTGTTTTATACACTTTGCCAAAATTTTGTTGAGAAGTTTAGCATCAATATTCATGAGGGAAATTGGCCTGTAATTCTCCTTCTTTGTTGTGTCTTTGAGTGGCTTGGGTATCAGGGTAATTGTGGCCTCATAAAAGGAATTTGGCAACATTCCTTCAATTTCTACTGTGTGAAATAGTTTAGGATTAATGGTAGTAATTCTTCTCTGAATGTCTGGTAGAGTGCTGCACTGAAACCATCTGGACCTAGGCTTTTTTTACTTGGGAGGCTTTTAATGACAACTTCAATTTCCTTAAGGGTTATAGGCCTGTTTAGGTAATTAATCTGATCTTCATTTAACTTTGGTAAATGGTACCTGTCCAAAAAGCTGTCCATTTCTTCTAGCTTTTACATTTTTGTGGAATATAGATTTTCAAAGTATGATCTGATAATTCTCTGGATTTCCTGGGGGGTCAGTTGTTATGTCTTCCTTTTCATTTCTGATATTATTGGTTTGGATACTCTCTTTCTTCTTTTTGATTAGTTTGGATTAGGGTTTGTCTATCTTATTGACTTTCTCAAAATACCAACTCTTTGATTCATTGATTCTTTGTATTGTTCTTTTTGTTTCAGCTGTACTGTTTTCAGCTCTAAGTTTGATTATTTCCTGCTGTCTACTCCTTCTAGGTGATTTTGTTTCTAATTGTTCTGAGGCTTTCAGCTGAGCTGTTAGTTCTCTAATGTGGGATTTCTCTAGGTCTTTTATATAGGCATCTAGTGCTATGAATTTTCCTCTTAAGACTGCTTTCATGGTGTCCTGCATGTTTGGGTATGTTGTGGATTCATTTTCATTAAATTCTAGGAAGACTTTAATTTCTTTCTTAATTTTTTCCTTTACCCAGAGGTGGTTCAGCTGAGTGATGTTTAGTTTCCATGAGCTGGTAGGGTTTCTGTGATTTTTGATGTTGTTGAACTCTAACTTTAGGTCCTGGTGTTCCGATGAGATACAAAGTATTCTTTATGAATATTATTGAAGCCCTCAAAGAAGATATAAAATATCCCATTAAAAAATACAAGAAAATACATACAAAAAATTTGACGAGGTGAACAAATCCTTGAAAGAAAACCAAGAAAAGTAAACCAAAAAAATGAAAGAAATATTCCAGGAACTAAAAATTGAAATAGAAGCAATAAAAAAGGCACAAAATGAGGCAAAGATGGATATACAAAATCTGAAGAAAAGAGCTGGAAGTATAGATACGAGCATAACCAACAGAATCCAAGAGATGGAAGAGAGAATGTCTGGAGTGGAAGCCTCAGTAGCAGAATTAGATACATCAGTCAAAGAAAATACTAAAATCAAAAAAGCCATAACAGAAAACATTCAGGAAATCTGGGACACCATGAAAAGACCTAACTTGAGAATAATAGGAATAGAAGAATATCAGCTCAAAGGCACAGATAATGTATTCAATAACATCATAGAAGAAAACTTTCTTAACTTAAAGAAGGAAATGCCTATAAAGATACAAGAAGATTACAGAACACCAAATAGATATGACCCCCCAAAGCTCGCTCACCACTTAATAATCATGCCACAAAACATAAAGAACAAAGAGAAAATTTTAGTAGCTGCATAAGAAAAGGGCCAATTTAATTTTAAAGGCAGCCTCATCAGAATAACACCTGATTATTAAATGGAAATAAAGCAAGAAGTGCTTGGTGAGAAATTATACAGACACTAAAAGAGCATGGCTGCCAACTTAGACTACTATACCCAGCAAAGTCATCAATCACCATAGATGCAGTAAACAAAGTCAGACTGAAACAATACCTATCTTCCAATCCATCCCACCAGAAAGCATTAGAGGGAAAACTCCAACCTAAGGATCCCAGATATACCCATGAAACCACAAATAATCAATAATCACACACAATAATCATACAGAAGAAATGCCCAGAGAAAGGAAATACATATAAGCTACCACCAAAAATAGCAGGAAATATCAATCAGTGGTCACTAGTATCCCTTAATATCAATATCACCTATAAAAATACATATATTAACACTATGGATACAAAAACAGAAGCCATTCTTCTGTTGCATACAAGAAACACACCTCAACCACAAAGACAGACACAGGCTCAGAGTAAAGGTTTCGGAAAAGATTTTGCAATCAGATGGCCCTTAGAAACAAGCTGGGGTTGCCATCCTAATATCTAACAAAGTAGACTTTAAGCTAAAAGCAATTAAAAGGGACCAAGATGGTCCCTTTTATCTCAGGAAAAATTGGTCAAGAGGAGATTTCAATCCTCAATATTTATCAGTTTCTCATGGAACTTTCTTTAAAATTTACCACATAATTGGTCATAAAGCAAATATCAACAGATTAAAAAAAATGGGAATAATCCCCTTTCTGATCTTCTTACTAGAGGAAGATGATCTTGAGCTTCTGATCATCTTGCTTTTTCCTTCCTAGTTCTGACTTTACAGACATGCACCACCAACACTCAGCTTATGTGATGCTGAGATTCAACCTAGTGCTTAATGTTAGAGAGGTAGGCACTCTTCTCTCTGAAGTATGCCCTCAGTCATAAGTGGACTCTTAAGTAAGGTTTCTTTTCATTTAACATTTTCTCGTATTTGTTAACACTTTTTCTGCATATGTATAAGTGTATGCTGTGGTTGTGTGTAGGGGTGTTTGTATCTATGTGGATATGTGTGTGGGTGTATGTTCAGAGGCTTGAAGTTGATATTGAATGTCTTTCTTGATTGATCTCACCTTACATACTGAAGCACCATTGCTAGCTGAACATGGAGTTATGTTTTTGGTGGTAGTCTGAGTCGCTTGCATACTTTAGGGAATTGGTTATCTCTGCTCATCCACACCAGGTATACAGGAGGGCCTGCCATGATCACTTGGCTTTTATGTAGGCTTTAGGGGTCCTGGCTGTGTTCCTTGTTGTTTGGCTTTACTTTCTGAGCTGTCTCCCTAGCCCTTCAGTAGTTTCCTTTTTCTCTTAAGAATTTAGTGTTTTATATATATATAATATTTATATATATTATGCATAAACATATATATGTGTATGAATGTGTGCACACACACTCATGTAGATGATCTTAAAGGTGAGAAGGCCAGAAGAGGGCATCACATCTCCTGGAACTGGAGTTATAAGTGGTTGTTAGCTGCTCAGGTGCTAAGGTCTAAACTATGGTCCTCTGAAAAAGCATCAAGCATCTCTCTCTGAAAAAGTATCAAGCATCCTTAACTTCTGCACCATTTCTCTGGCCCCAACACCAACAGCTTTTTTTTTTTTTTTTTTGGATAAGGTTCAAACTGTAGTGAATAACCAGAGTAGCTTTTTTATTCTCCTGTTGCTAGAAGAACTGTTGTAGAATATTATTTTAAGGTGTTTTACTTTTGTTATATTGTATTTGTTTAACTCTGTGAAGCTGTGTTACTTTAAGTATCTAAAACACCTGATGGTCTAATAAATAATTGAACGGCCAATAGCAAGGCAGGAAAAAGAATAGGCGGGACTGGCAGGCAGAGAGAGTTGAATATAAAGAAGGAGAAATCTGGGAGGTAAAAAAACAAGTAGCCAGAGAAGGATGATTCGATAGGCCAGCCACCCTCTACACAGCCAGTTGCCTCAGAATAAGAAACAAAAGTATATAGGAATAAAAGAGGAAAAGCCCAGGGGCAAAAGCTAGATGGGATGATTAAAAGTTAAGGAAAGCTGGCAAGAAACAAGCCAAGCTAAGGCTGAACATTTATAATTAAGGAGAAGATTCATGTATGATTTATTTGGGAGCTGGGTGTCAGGCTTCTAAAAGAGTAAAAGACCAACAACAGTGTACTGTTTCCAGATTTTGCCTCTGATGAATGAAAATTTCTTAAATATTCATCTACAAGTCATTATAGGATTTAAAAATACTTTGCCATTAACAATAAAGGTAATTATTGGGTCAAAGAAATTGTCAAACTTTTCTCCCAAGGTCTTAAAACATTTTGTACTTCTATGTGTGAGAAATTCCAGTTTGTTCAGGATTTCATATGCTTACCAAATGTGATGGATACATAGTCATGTTTTATGGCACAGTTACAAGTTATAAAAATCTACTTATAAAAGCAATAATTTAAAAAATTTACCACTAATAAACTCGTTATTGAAAAAAAGAAGGAAAATAATTCATTTCACAGTAACCTTAAAAGCAAGCACCCCAAACCAAATAAAATCAAATTAGAAAACTCATACAAGGAATACGGTAATGCAGGAAAAAAAATTATGGAAGGCACTATAGTAAAAAGTCTTTTATGTTCATAGGTCAGCAGAATTAGTAATGTTGAACTAACTGGCAGTGCAGAAGTGGCTTTTGGATTCAGCATAATCTTTTAACAAAATTTCAGTAATTTTCTTCACAGAAGGATAAAAACAGTTTTGCTAATTATATGGAAACATAAAAGAGCCTGAATAGCCACACACATTTGAACTCTTGATATTTCAGTTCAATGCTGGAAATATCACAAAACTTGACTTCAAACTATAGTTTGGAACATAGTGATAAAAGCAGTATGGAACAAGTTCAAAAATCATTGTAGTAGAACCCTAACCTAACTCCCATTCAGCTACAGTCATCAGATTCTTGATAGAGATAACAAAGATACATTGAAACAAATCTTCTTTAACAAGTAGTATCAGAACAACTGGATATCCACATTTAGAAGACTGATACCTGATGATCCTTGTTGCTCATCTTGTATGGAAATAAGCTCAAAATAAATGAAAGATCTTAATGTAACATCTGAAAGTTTTTAGACATATATACTGACTTACTGAATAGTACTCTAGTAACCCAGGTAATAGTAGCAAATACTGACAAGTGGGATTGCATTAAATAAAAATTCTTATTTACAGAACATCAACCAGTTAGCAAAATGAGGAAAAATTGAACACAATTGTGAACATTTTTACCAGCTATTAATCTGACAGAGGATTAATATGCAAAATATATAAAGAACTAAAAAAAATTCAAACATCAACAGAACAAATAATCCAGTCAAGAATGGTTGAATCAAAAGAAAACACAACCAAATACTTTTCCATTAAAGAAGGATAAATTCCTAATAAATATAAGAAGAAAATATGACTGCATTTAGCCAAATGAGTAATATAATTATATGAAAAGGTGTGCTCATCTTTAGTCATGAGGGTATTGCAAATAAGAGTCACTGAAATCTTATCTCACCACAACACTAGAGCTTTCATTAAGAAAATCAAAGAAATGTTGTCAGGAATGTGGGTGAAAACGGAACCTTTATTTGCCATTAGTGGAAAATGTAAATTAATTTATCAACTGTGGAGTGAGTATGAAGATTCCTCAATAAGTTCCCTACATACTATTTCTGGGATATATCCTGAGCATTAATGTCATCTCACTATAGATACACTTGAACCCTTGTATTTGTCACTGTACTGCATGCCTTAGCCAGTTAGGGAATCAGCCTGAGTGCTCATCAATGAATGAGTAGAGATAGTGCACAATATATGCACAGCAGAGTTTTATTCAGCTGTAAAGAACAAAAAAAAGAAGAGCCCTAGAGACCATGATATTAAATGAATTAAGCCAGTGTCACAAAAACAGGAATTGCATATTGACCTCATGTGTGAACTTTAGCTGGGGGAAAGAACATGAACATGGAATAGAGGCTAATAATGGTAATGGGTGTACTTGGGAATGTCATAATAAAATGTGTTACTTTGTATAATTTAATATATGCTAGTGAAGGAATGAATGGATAAAATATAGGTCCTATGTGGAAAAAGTGAAGAAATGAAGGTTGTTTGCTTATATGAAATAATTCAAAAGAATGCTTGCATTAAATTTCAGTCTTATGAAAGAGGTTTACACTAATCAGTTTTTCACTTGAACAAAGTAATGAGAAAAGACAAATATAATGTCAAGCAGGAGATGCTTATTTTAGATGCTTTCTCAAAGTATATTGGTTGTTGAATAAAATAGAAACATTCCAGATTCTATGAATGTTGATAAGGTTGTCTTCTTCCAAGTGCTTTCTGTTCCTTACCATATGCAAAAGGCTTGTATAGATATTTTTCTTCCAGACTACTTTTTAAACATTGCATTTGAACAGTGTTTTTTTGTTTTGTTTTGTTTTTTTTTTTCGGATTTGTTGTATATGTAATTTGCTGGGCTTGCCTGCTCTTATATTGCTTCTGTCCATTATGCCAGTGACATATAGTATTCCCTCATAGTTTTTGATGGTTGGCTTAGATTTTTTTGTTGTTGTTGTTTATTTTTCCTATGAACATCATAGATACATTTGCCTAGGCAATAAGAAAAATATCCACTCCTATACTAGATTTATCAGCCTTTATTTAGCCCAACAATTTGTATTTTCATGCCATTATACCAGTCAGAATATACATTATGTTGTAGAATCACCAAATTATTTTTATAATCTGTGATATTGTAATTAGCTGGATCTTATATAATCATGATTGATTTTTTTTTTGCAAAGCTATACTCTCCAGTGTTATATATAATTTTCAAATATTTTACAAATAAGTATTTTCAAAACCTATGTAAATGCTAATTTATTATGGACAAATGGAAAAGCAAAAAGCAGATATAATTAATTATAAGTAGTATTTATAATTCTTTCAAAGTTGCCGCTCATGTTTTTTTGTTTAGGTTTAATAAGGTGTTTTTAATATAGATTTTAAGCAAGAAAATTAAGGGAAGGAAAGAATTACTGATGGAAAAAAAAAAGAAAAAAAAGGAACACCAAGAGCATGAATGTGGGCTTTTTTGTGAGAATCTTAGTTCATTGTTTTCATAGTAGTTATATGTGAGATTTTTTTATTAAAAAATTAAGTGTAATTGTGTGTGTTTACACATTTGCATTTATATGTGTGTGTTTATGTGTATATCGAGTCAGAAGAGTCAGAAGGAAACTTTCAGGAATTGGGGTTTGAGTCTTCTGTGTTGGGCCTGGGGATCAAACTCAGGTTGACAGGCTTGTAAGAAGTGTTTTTACCCATGGAGCCGAGCTGGTCAACATGATTTTGGAGGATTTTGAAGCTATTATTTCCTAACTGTTGCTAGGAAACCTAAATGAGATTGCGGGGCACCTGTGGGGTACTTGCCAGACTTAAAATTGATAAGGTCACAGGGATTAAGAAAGGTAAGATGTTTTACTGTAAACACTGTTAATAATCTTGTTTGAGATTCCCAGAAAATGTCTGAGAAAAGGCATGATGTCTTATCTAAGGAATTACATAATGCATTAAGGTCTTAAGCCTGTTTTATTTCTACGTTAAAATGAAATATTCCTCTATAGAAGGAATATTATGTATATATTGTCAGCATTCACAGAACATGTTAATTGTGTTAGAATTTTTGCTTTTAAACTGGTGAGAAGATCCTTTCTCTTTTCAAGTCCCCACATTTTTATTTCTTTCTATCCTGCCATAGTTTCTCTTCTGAGACATTGATTCCTTAATGGTGAGGGTGACTGAAGGCCTAAGTTTCCTTTTCCAACATTTTCATCCTGAACAAGATGTGGGCCTTACCTACCCTAGGATCAAGAGTTTCAGCTTTGCCTGATTTGAAGTGGCCCTGAAAAAGTTGGAGCTTGCAGATTAAAAGGTTGTTATTTGAAGGGAATCTGGAAGAGAGGTTGTTACTCAAGATATCAAACCATATAGAAGCAATAAAACACACAGTAGCCATAATCTTATGGCTAAGATTAGTACCAAAAATAACAAGGCCTTTTTATCCTGAGTTACCTGGCCATTAATTAGTAGATAATTAAAACCGAAGGCAGTCTTCTAGGACTAGGGACATAGTGCCCCAGTGGTCAGGGGTATACAAAGAACTGTAGTACTGACACAAGTTTATTATTTTGTGCTATTGTTCAAAGGTTTGTAAGATAGTTCTCCTTCTATTAGGTCATTTCTTAACCTAGGCAATCTGTCTCATAGACCAGAATCTTAACTCTTAAAGAATTCACTTTCATAGTAATCAAGGTAATGTAAACCAAACTCTGTTGCCTACCACCTGTGACTCCACCTGTATTTACCTTTCTATCTACATATATTTATGTATATTTTAAAATGCCAGCAATGCAGCAATTGGGTTTAGAACACTGCACTAATATTTTTAAAGGGTTTGGGGATGAATATATCTGAATATAGTAATATCCTCTCAGACAAATTAATATTTTAGAGCATAATGTAAATTTTGGGCACATAGGGACTCAGAAAGTATTTTGTCCAGAGGTTATTGTTGAGTAAATTACTAACAGATATGCTCTAGGAAGAAGTACCGTGAATCAAGAAAAAATAATGGGCTACTAGATGTAATTATGCACAATGAAAGTAATAAAACATGGTATTCAGTTTAAGCAAAAATAATAGATTCTTTTACTTGGGAAGTAAAAGAGAGCAAAAGTAAGCTTAGGTTGTGTTCTTGGTTGGAGAAGCAAGGTAGGTATGCTTGCTGACATTAGAGCTTCTAGGAAAAATAGACAAATAGTAACTGCTAATACTACTGCCCACAATTTAGCATTTACTGCATGCCAGAAACATTGTAAGACAATGGAAAAATTTGCAATTCATGCATCTTTTAGAAAGAGGGAGCACTGAGATGAGGAAGTATGAGCATCAAGAGGGAATTTAAGCTTTATAGATGCTTTTAAATACAAATCCTTTTGCATGCTACTTGAGTGCTTTTTTGGCTATAAAACTTTTATAATGAGTCACCATCCGACCAGAGACATGTAAGGAATACAGAAAATCAAAACCTGTGGATTGATTCCAGAAAATGTGGTTTCATTTGCCTAGGCCACCTGAAAATTCTCTGATGGGAAGATCAGCTTCCAAGATGCCAGTTGAGATGATCCAGCCTCAAGACCCCATGAAATTGCCAACGTCCCTTTGTCAGCAGGAAGTAGTGAAAGAAAGCTATGTCCAATTTCCCCAAAATATTACTTAGTAATGTTTGTTTCCATTATAAATGGTTAATGGTCATAGTCAATCTCTTTAAAAAAAAAGTGGGGGAGGATATGATATAGGAATGACTAGAAAAGATAAGTGGATTTTGATTTATTGATATAAATTTATGGTCAATTTTGTTATGCTGTATGGATTTTTTCTACTCTTGATTAAGGTATGATGCTGATGTAACTCATTCAAAATTGTAATGTGTAATTGAGAAATGCAGATTAATAGTCATCTATGATAACCAACCTTTTAGTCATGTTAGTTAGGTTTTTGTAGGTATACAAATATATATTTCAATTAGATAGGTAGTCTTCAAACACTTCAAAGACATGCAGAATATTGCATTTAAATTAGTTTAAGAACTTAGACTTTTCTGGACGGTGAGACGGGTCTGCTCCTGGCAGCACCAATGTATTTCAGGAAAATGATGGGCATTGAAAAAAACATCATGTGGAATTTACTTTGTGGCAACAGTTGGCCACTGGACAAGAAACTGTTCTAGTATTGACTGCTTGATAGTATGCTGTATAAACTGGACATGCAGGTTACATAGGAAAGTGACCTCTGAACTTTGGCAGAACAAGCTGAGATGGTCCTTCAGATTCCTGCTTTGCAGAAAAAAAAATTGCCAGGCATCCTTCTAGACACAAGGAGAAGCGAGTGACAGACTATGTCAGATTTCCTGCATCACTGAAAGGTATGCCAGAGACTTTGGGCCTTTAGGCTGAAGATGGTGCCCCAACATTACAAAGGTATTTTGGGTGACTATCCAGGCAGACAGGTGTCATCTCTGTTGTTTTCTAGACTTTGGAAGTTGCTTGCACTTCCTGTTTATTTGGGTACTATTATATCCTTCTGTGGTTTTTGATGTGGTTGAAGGTTTAATAATTATAGGTATAGTTCTTTTTAGTTTAAAAGGTATATTAGATATGAAATTTTAGACTCACAAGGATAAGGTAGATAATACAGTATTTTCTTTAAGTTTGTTAATTACAAATAGACTTGATATTGTAACTGTAATTTTTGCTTAATAGCTGTTCTGTTGTATGTAATTTTGCTATATGGAAATTGAAACCTTCCTCTTTGACAGAAAAGAGGAAATGTGGTGGAAATGCTCTCTGTATGATGTAAATAAAGTAACTGGTTTGGCCTATGTGTAGCACCGTAGAAGTGGGTGGAGTATTAGAGGACAGACAGGCAGAAGGAAGGCAGAGTTACTCAGTTGCCATTCGACCCCTGAAGAAGAGACATGTAAGGAATACAGGTGAGCCACGGGCCAGGACACGTGGCAGATAGAATACAAGAAATTGGTTGAATTAAAATGAAAGAGCTAGGTAGTAATGTCCTTGAGACATAGGTCAAAGAGTATGAAATTAAAAAAAAGTTTCATAACAAAAATATATGTTAATATTTGTTATGAAAACGTTTGGAATGAACGAATTAAGTCAGGAAAGGTTTATTTTGGCTCCTGGTGTCAGGTATCAACTCATGTTTGGCAGGATCATTGCTTTATACTGGTTACATGGCAGAAAGTCATGGCTGAGGAAAGGTATGATTTTGTCCATGGCAGCCATAAAGGGGAAGAGGGGCTAAAGAAGAGAGAGTGAGAGGACAGTAAGGAAGAGGGGAAAAGCCCTTAGAAGAAACTCGCCCAGAAACCTACCTTATGCTAGGCATCAGTTTGCTCCACCTCCCCACTCATGATGCAATCACTTCTCAAAAAGCTCCCCTTTGAAAATTGATTTGAACATTGAATTGGGAAACAAGACTTCAATACTTGAACCTTTTGGAAGCTACTTCATATGCAAACCATATTCAAAGCATTAATAATGATGAAATCATTGAATGATAAATAATGAATACATTATGCACACACATGGCACAGGGGTGGGTGTAATCAGAAAAAAGAGCTTGAAAAAAAGACAGAGGATGTAGCACTTGAGTCTTTTATAAGGAATCTTCTACATGTTTCCAATAAAAACAGCAACAACAAAGATTTGGTAATTTGCAGTATAAGCTTAGAGGTAAACACTAAACATACTAAACTAAGATCTAAGATTAACTTTTGAGACACAATATGTATTATGACAAAATGGGAAGAAAAGTATAGGGAAAGGGGTGTAGGTAGGCTCAATTATTAAAGTAATATTTGAGAATGAATGATGTCTTACAGTGGTGTCTTGGGAGGGCAGAGGATGGGAAGTGGAGCTACTGCCCAACTGCAACAGTGCTCACAGTTAAATGCTTAGGAATATTGAAGGACATTCTACCAGGGAACTTTTACAGCTGATAAACACCTTCAGCAATGTAGCAGGATACAAGATTAACTCAAAGAAATCAGTAGCCCTTCTATACACTAAAGATAGAAGAGCTGAAAAAGAAATAAGGGAAACATTACCCTTCATAATAGCTGCAAATAGTATTAAATATCTTGGAGTAACTATAACCAAAGAGGTAACAGACCTATTTGACAAAAATTTTAAAACTCTGAAGAAAGAAATTAAAGAGGATATCAGAAAATGGAAAGATCTTTCATGCTCCTGGATAGGTAGCGTCAACATAGTGAAAATCTTACCAAAAGTATTCTACAGATTCAATGCAATTCCCATCAAAATCCCAACACAGTTTTTTACAGACCTTGAAAGAATAATACTCACTTTCATTTGGAACAAAAGGATAGCCTAGATTACCAAAACAATATTGCTCAAAAAAAGAACCTCAGGAGGCCTCACCATCCCCGACTTCAAGTTATACTATAGAGCTACAGTAATAATAACAGCCTGGTACTGTCATAAAAACAGACTTATAAATCAATGGAATGAAATTGAGGATCTGGGCATTAATCCAAAAACCTATGAACACTTGATTTTTGACAGAGGCCAAAAATATTCAATGAAAAAAAGATAGTATCTTCAAAAATGTTGTTGGCATAACTGGATGGTAATACATAGAAGAATGCAAATAGATCCAAACTTATCACCCTGCACAAAACTCAAATCCAAGTGGATCAAAGACCTCAATGTAAGCCAAGCTATACTGAACTTGATAGCAAAGAAATTGGGAAATACCCTCCAACGCATTGGCACAGGTGATCACTTTTTAAGTATAACACCAGTAGCACAGACACTAAGAACAACAATCAATAAGTGGGACCTCCTGAAACTGAGAAGCTTCTGTAAGGCCAAGGACACAGTCAATAAGACAAAACAACAGCTTAGAGAATGGGAAAAGATTTTCACCAAGCCTACAAGTGACAGAGGATTGATCTCTAAAATATATAGAGAACTCAAGAAACTAGAGCCCAAAACCCTAAATAACCCATTCAGAAAATGGGGTTCAGCACTACAAAGGGAATTCTCAGCAGAATTACAAATGGCTGAAAGGCACTTGAAAAAGTACTCAACATCTTTAGCCATCAGAGAAATGTAAATCAAAACAACTTTGAGTTACCACTTTACACCTGTCAGAATGGCTAAGATCAAAAACATAGATGACAGCCTATGCTGGAGAGGATGTGGAGCAAGGGGAATACTCTTCTACTGTGGGTGGGAGTGTAAGTTTGTTCAGCCACTTTGGAAAGCAGTATGGCGGTTTCTCAGAAAACTGGGAATCAATCTCCCCAAGGATCCAGCAATACCACCTCTGGGCATATACTCCAAAGATGCACATTCGCACCCCAAAAGCATTAGCTCAACTATGTTCATAGCAGCAATATTCGTAATAGCAAGAACCTGGAAACAGCCTAGATGCCCCTCAACCGAGGAATGGATTAAGAAGCTGTGGTACATCTACACAGTGGAGTACTACTCAACAGTAAGAAAAAATGATATTCTGAAATTTGCAGGCAAATGGATGTATTTGGAGAATATCCTCCTGAGCGAGGCATCACAATCCCAGAAAGAGAAGCAAGGGATGTACTCACTTATTAGTGGACTTTAAACAAAAAGTAAAGAACACCCAAGCTGCAATCCACAACCACTGAACAGCCTGGGATCTGAAGGAACTTAAGAGAGACATCCAAGAAGTCTCCAAGGAAGAGAAAATAGAGAAGATCTCCTTAGCTAATTGGGAGCATAAGAATTTGCAGGGGGCTGGAGAGATGGCTCAGCGGTTAAGAGCACTGTCTGCTCTTCCAGAGGACCCGGGTTCAATTCCCAGCACCCACATGGCAGCTCACAACTGTCTGTAGTTCCAGTTCCAGGCAAACACCAAGGCAAATAAATAAATAAATAATGAATAAATAAAGTTTTTTAAAAAAAAAAAAAAAAAAAGAATTTGCAAACAAGAAGAGGTGTAAACAAGTCACGAGAGGAGGAGATGATTGAGAGAAACAACAGTGAGAGAAAAAAAATTGATGGAGATCTTAATAGAGGAAGCGAATATGGGGTTGGAAAAATTCTGGGTGCTAGAGAAACCTCCAAGAACTCACAGGATTTCGCTGCCTAGGTCTCCAACTAATAGCGAAGGTGTTGCCTAAACAGAACTTCCCCCATAATCAAATGAATAACCACCCTAAGTGCCATCACAGAAGTTATATGAAACAGTGAATACAGGTAGAGTCAGAGATACATAGCTAAGTAGTGGACTGAGTCCCTGGTCCAGCTCTTAGTGGAAGAGGAAACTGTATGAGCAAGGGGATAGGACCTGTGAGGAAAATTCTCACAGTGATGGCAAGCTGAACCTCTGGGGAGCTCACTGAATGAAGAACAATCACTTGAAAACTCTCTAGAAAAAGAACTAAGCCCTCCAAGGATAGGTAACTGTTCACTGGCATGGACAATATGTGTAGCCTCAAGGGGAGAGATCAGACTGTGTTTCTGTGCATGGACAGGCACCTTGGAGCCCATTCCCTCCAGAGGAACACCTGACCCAGTCTTGATATTAGGATGAGGAGATTGGACTAGCCTGGAATGGATACTGAGCTAATCCAAGTTGGGAACTCTTGCCCTTTCTGGGGAGGGGATTGGAGGGTGAGGAAGAGGGAGGCTGAAGACTGATCAGGAGGGATCAGGAGGGGGAAGAGAGTTAGAACAAAGGGATACATGGATAAAAAATGAGACTTTTTCTATAAAAATAAAAAAAAGAAAAAGAATTCAGAGTATGAGACTAATACCAGTGATATCAGAGCTATAACCACTTAGCTCTGGGTGAAAAAAATGAAGGGTAACTAAGAAATATCTCAAGCTACCTAAGTCAGAGGAGGAGGATGTCTATAAACATGTATTTTCTCTGTGTGTTTCGGAGGGCGGGGCAGCAGTAATACTCGTCAAGGGTAAGTGGCACACCAGTCTAGTTGCACCAAGCTGTTTTCCCTTTAATTTCCTTTCTGAACACAGGTATGGCAAATATTTTGCAATGTGAAAACACTTGAAATGCTTACATGATATATATTAAAAGATTAAGTATCTTAAAGTCTAAACCAGACCCAAATTCAACTTAAGAAAGAAAGCGAGTAGCTGAAAATGTCAGCTATAGGAGAAGATAAAGACAACTAGAAATTGATGAAATTCAATTCATGTAAATTAACTTCACATGGATGAATGAAATAAAACTTCAATTTAGTGAGCTCTTCATCCTTCTAGTATTAAGAAAAATTTCTGTAATTTTTATGAAGTTCTCAGCTGCTTAGAGAAAAACTTTGATTGCTATTTGCCTAGCTCTTCTCTTGCAGAATGCATACACCTTGTCCTTTTTCTTCTCACAATACAATCTTATTCCATACAAACAACTGTATTAATTTTTACCAATACAAATTAAATGCAAACTATTTAATTTTAAATAGTTAAATACATTCCGCCAGCGTTTATTTTTATTACTAACATATCAAAACCTTTTAACCATCTTTTTGTTTGTTTTTAAGTCTGTTTCTCTCTGTTTAATTTTGTTCCTTACTATTTTTAGATTGAGCTTTTAACTGCATTAGAGTAGGCTGTTTTCAGTCCATCTCTTCTCTGATTTTTCATTAATGATTTTTTTTTTCACCTTGTGACAGCATGAAAATAGCAGGCCTTTGGTAGAAATTTTACTCATAATTTGAAATTTTGATCCTGTCCTCAGCTGATCTATGTGGTAAGATATTCTCCCAATGATGGGCAGCCATAGCTTTCAGTCAGCCATGTGATCACAAGAATAAAAAGTAGGTATCAGTCTACAGTATGCTATCATATTAGGATGTGTAATAGGTAGATTGAAAATGCGTTTTACTTAAGACTTCTCCCCATCTCCTTATTTTCTCCCCAGCAAGGGCAGAAGGTCCCAAGGTCTCAAGGTAGTTTAGTTTAGCATCCACTCCAGGCAGATTCGGCTTTCCTCACCCCAACATCAAGACTGGGTCAGGTGTTCCTGTGGAGGGAATGGGCTCCAATGTGCCAGTAGAATTTTGTGGATCACTTATGTATACAATCATATCATCTGCAAATAGAGATAGTTTCACTTCTTTTTTTCCAATTTGTATCCCCTTAATCTCTTTTCATTCTCTTATTGCTTAAGCTAAAACTTTGAGAACTATATTGAATAGACAAGGGAAGAGGGCACAGTCTTGTCTAGTTTCTGATTTTAGAGGGACGGCTTTGAATATTTCTCCATTTAGTTTGATGCTGGCCATCGGCTTCTTGTAAATTGCCTTTATTATATTTAGGTATTTTCCCTGTATTCCTGATGTCTCCACTTTTATCATAAAGGAATGTTCGACTTTGTCAAAGGCTTTTTCAGCATCTAAGGAGATGATCATGTGGACTTTTTTCCTACAATTTCTTTATATGATGGATGACATTTACAGTTTTTCATATGTTAAACCATCCCTGCATTCCTGGGATGAAGCCTACTTGATCGTGGCAGAAGACTTTTTTTATATGTTGTTGTAATCGGTTTGCCAGAATTTTGTTGAGTATTTTTGCATCAATGTTCATGAAGGGGATTAGTCTGTAATTCTCTTTCTTAGTTGAATCTTTGAGTGGCTTAGGTATTAGGGTGATTGTGACATCATAAAGAGTTTGGCAGTGTTTCTTCAGTTTCTACTGTATGGAACAGTTTGTTGAGTATTGGTATTAGTTCTTCTTTGAATGTCTGGTAGAATTCTGCACTAAAGCCATCTGGTCCTGGGTTTGTTTTTTGTTTTGTTTTGTTTTTTCTTTTTTTTTTGGGGGGGGGAGATGTTTAATAACAGCTTCAATTTTCTTTGGGGTTATAGGTTTAGGTCTTTAATCTGCTCTTAATTTAATTTTTGTATTTGGCACTTGTCCAGAATGCTGCCAATCTTTTTTTTTAGGTTTTTCCATTCTAGCAGAGTATAGCTTTTCAAAGTATTACCTGATAATTCCCTGGATTTCCTGGGTCTCTGTTGTTATGTCCTCCTTTTCATTTCTGATTCTGTTAATTTGGATACTCTCTCTCTGCCTTTTGGTTATTTTGGATAAGGGTTTGTCTGTCTTGTTGACTTTCTCAAAGAACCAACACTTTGATTTTTTTGATTCTTTAGGTTGGAGTTTTCCCTCTAGGACCTTCTGTAGAGCCAGATTTGTGCATATGTATTGTTGAAATCTGATTTTGTCTTGAAATATCTTGCTTACTTTATTTATGATGATTAATAGTTTTGCTGGGTATAGTAGTCTGGGTCCATAGCCATGCTCTTTTAGTATCTGCATAACTTCTGACCATGACCTTCTTGCTTTCATTGTTTCCATTGAATAATCTGGTGTTATTCTATGAGTCTGCCTTTATAGGTAAGTTGGCCCTTTTACTTTGCAGCTCTTAATATTTTTTCTTTGTTTTTTTATGTTTTGTGGCTTGATTGTAATGTGGTGAGCAGACTTTTTTGGGGGGGTCTAATCTATTTGATGTTCTATAAGCTTCTTTTTTTTTTAAGAGATTTTTTTTTAAACTTTTTTTTTTTATTTGCCTTGGTGTTTGCCTGGAACTGGAACTACAGACAGTTGTTAGCTGCCATGTGGGTGCTGGGAATCGAACCCGGGTCCTCTGGAAGAGCAGACGGTGCTCTTAACCACTGAGCCATCTCTCCAGCCCCTCTATAAGTTTCTTGTATCTTTATAGGCATTTCCTTCTTTAGGTTTGAGAAGTTTTCTTCTATGATTTTATTGAATATATTATCTGTGCCTTTGAGCTGGTATTCTTCTCCTTCTTTTATTCCTATTATTCTCAGGTTTGGTCTTTTTATTGTGTTTTATCTTTCCTGAACATTTTATGTTATGACCTTTTTGGTTTTAGTGCTTTATTTGACTGATGTATCTATTTCCACTATTATATCTTCCACTCCAGAGATTCTTTCCTCTCTTGGATTCTCTTGGTTATGCTTATATCTTTAGTTCCAGTTCTTTTCTTCAAATTTTCTATTTTCAACTTTTCCTCATTTGTGGCTTCTTTATTGCTTCTATTTCAATTTTTAGTTTTTGGATTTTTTTTTTTTTTCATTTGTTGGTTTTCCTTAGGTTTCTTTCAAGGATTTGTTCATCTCTTCCATTTTTTTGTTTGTATTTTCCTCTATTTCTTTAAGGGAATTTTATATATCTTCTTTTAAGGTGTCTACAATCTTCATAAAGATATTTTTAATGTTGTTTTCTTCTGCTTCCTCTTCATTGACCTGTTCATGTCTTGGAGTTGTGGAACCACCAGCTTCTTCTGGTGATGTGTAACTATACTTGGCTGCTGCTGCTATTGCTTGCTTGCTTGTTGTTGTTGTTGTTGTTGTTGTTGTTGTTGTTGTTGTTCTTCTTCTTCTTCTTCTTCTTCTTCTTCTTCTTCTTCTTCTTCCTGTAACTGTGTAGTTGTGATTTTCTTCATATTAGTTAAATACATGATAGAACAGAAGTGATTCTAGAATCTACAGTTTAATTAGTTTTTCAAAACTTTTTTTTCAGATATCTCAAAAAATGTTTTTTTTTTCTCTCTGCTCTTTCAGAGATAAGATCTTTACACAGGAAAATTTCCTTCTAGAATGAAAAATTTCACCCTGCAGGGAAGCTTCTTAAGCAGAAAGGCAAACTACTCAAAGTAAGAAATCTCTGAACCTGACTCTATTCTCTATGTCCCCTACCTACCAGAATAAGCATTAAAAGATATAAGTCCCCCTCAGATGGAAGGAACCTGAGCTGTAAAAGACTTCTATTAAAGAAAAGCTGCTAAGGAGAACCTTAGAAGAGTCAATTTGTCCAAAAAGTCTCAGATAGGCTGAGCTACAAAGAAAACTTTGAGAGCAGACCAGGTGCCTGGAAGAAGCAGACACCAGCTGAGATGTCTGGAGTAGGTTTAGACCAGGTGAGGCACCAAAAACTCTCTCTAACTTGTTGAGCTGCTTGTAAGCTTGGCCATGTGCTCCAGGTTCCCAACTTGGTGAGCTGTCACCCATGCTGGGGAGGATTTTAGTAATACAGCTGACTTTGCATCATTTCTGCTCCTGTAAGTAACTCCAATAAAGCTCATTGATTCTACAAATTGGACTTTGGTGGTATCTGTACTTTAATCCATCATGGGTTCCTTATCTGGTATGAGTACATGTTTGTTGGGTCTCTCCAGGAAAAGTTTGGCACAGAACAGACTGTCCTGTTCTTTTTATTTCATTTTCATTCTTTCTCATTTGTTTTCATCCCTAATTCATTATGTGCACATTACACTTATTCTTCAGTTGCATAATCTTTTATTCAGTCTTGACAGAGTCACATAAGTAGCCAGGCAGAGAATTCAACTGCATAAATATATGAATGTGAAAACTTCATGCAGAATGACCATCAACCTATCATTCTGTCTTTTGGGACTGTAAAAACAGAAATGTATTCCCAATGTATTTAATCCCAGTATAATTTGGAGAAAAGTTTCCTGGTGTAATAAAATCCCTGGTGCACAAGGAGGCACAATTACATTGAAATTCTACTTAGGATACATATCATTTGTTTGTTCAAGAAGATGGGTTTCTAGAGATTAGTCACTTGTACTAGCTTTAGGACCAGAGGATCTGGCCTGGTCTGTGTTTCTGTGTTATACAGATATCATAGAGATCATGTAGGCTTTTGACCATCTCTGGTCCTGGTTGTAGGAGCTTGGGAGAGCAGCTGGCTATAAAAGTCATTTAGATTACCAGCTACCTAGTTTCAAGAGCTTGATATGGCCTGGCCTAATAACACAGATCACCAAACTACTAATCACCTCCAGTTCTCAGCTTTCTGGACAGAAGAGCAGGTTTTTCATCTTTTCCAGTGGAAAGACAATGCTGTGTGCTTAACATTTCTCTGGAGATCCTTGGGCACAAGGATCTTCATTTATGCTGTCAACACAATCTGTTCTTCATTGATATATTGATTTTGGTTTTTAGTTGTAGACAGTACATTTTATACAGCTTCTTATTTGATGAAATCCTCACTTTTGTTTCTTGATTCCTTGAACATATTAGTGATAATTAACATAAAATATGGTCCTTACCCTTCCCTAATGTAGTTGTCTTTGTTAGATACATATTTTCTATATCTGTATTATCTAGATACCTAACTTTTATTCTTATGGCTTTTCTGCCTTGTAATACCACTTCTTATCATTTCATGTAGCTATTTTGATTGACTCCTAAATACAGTAGATGAAAATTGTAGAGGTAATTTTACGTTTCTGATTATTTTACTTTCTTCCAGAAATTTTTGGCTCAGGCTGTTTCTTAGGCTTGAGACCCTAGCTGAGATTATTTTAATCTACTCAAAGATAAAGATAATTGGAGTTGTTTTTAATGTATTAAGGGCTTTTTCTTTTTTAAAAAAATATTTATTTTTATGTTATGTGAAATTGATATTTTGCCAGCATTTATAACTATGTAAGGGAGTCAGATCTTGGAATGTTGTTAGCTGCCATGTGGATGCTGGGAATTGAACTTAGGTCCTCTGGAAGAACAGTCAGTTCTGAGCCATCTCTCCAGGTACTAAGGGCCTTTTCTATACTCTTCTATTTTAATTAATACCAAATTCCAACTCACTATATAATTATAGTTATAGGTGTGCAATGTAGTGGCTTTATTATGTTTACTATAGTGTAATTACCTAATTTTAAAAATGCTCTACTTCAAATGAAAAGTCTGTACTTCTCAATTACTCCCTAATCCATAGATTCCTATTTTCTGCATAGACTCCTTCTGTGTGTGGTTTTTAATGTTTTTTTTTCTTACATGCTTAGTACACTTTATTTTTTCTTTTGCAGTGTATCTTCATTATCACATTCAAATGTTAGATATCTTGACAAAGGTCTGTAATTTAAGGTCTGTAAATCCTAGTTCTAGTATAACTTTTTATGGTGTACTAAAATTTTTCAAGTGCTCAGCTGCTGTTTCCCATCCACATGTTGAGCATTTATCTCAAAGGGGAAAAATAGTCCCTGTTCTGGGGTAATTTATTATTTGAACTTGTCTAGGTCTGGCTTTGTAGTTCTTCACTTTCTTAATGACTGTCTAATGGGTTCAAATGCACATTTTTGTTTGTTTGTTGTATCCTTTGTAATTTCTCATGGGAGTTCATTGGACATAGACTTTGTAAATGTCTGGCAAACACATTTGCTTGTCAGACTTTATTAACTTGAAAATATGTGCTGGGCTTTAGCTAGGTATTTACATTCTACAAAAGAGGCAAAGGCTTTTGCAGTCAATGAGATTATATTTTTGGGACAGGTAAACACATACTTGTCAAATTTGTTTTATGTCAAATGTGAAAAATCATATGAACAGGATGAAATAGGAAAGAAGGATAAGGGATATTGTTAGATGCTAAATACTATTCTAAATGAGATCACTTAGGAAACACCCATTGGTAAGAAGGTGTCTGGAGAAAAACTGGAAGAGAGACATATGGGAATTAGGCAGAGTTAACCTCAAGTCTAAAAACCTTGAGGCAAGGATGAACAAAGCATATCGAAGCATCATACAGTATGACACAGATAAACTGAACCTTGTGGAACTGCAGGTCATGAGTACTGCTGTGCAGGTTTAGATTTCATAGCAGATTTGGGAAGCTATTGCAGTGATTTTGGGCAGAGGACTCAGGTGACATTGATTCTACCATAGACAGGGTATTTTCAGGCCTGGTATAACATTGGGCTATGAAGCTGGCACACAAACAATTGACGTTCTCTAAGTAATCAGGAAGCAAAGGAGGGAAGGAAAGGTGATTCAGGTTATGGTTAGAGTATTGACCGTGTAGGATTTTAAGTATATTTTTGCTGGTATAGGGCATCTGCTTTGTTAGACATTTGGATCTGAGGATTCGAGAAAGGAATTGAGGGTGATTCTACCATTTTAGGAGTTCTAAATTTTTTAAAAAAGTGGAAATTGGACTGATGTGCTTGCCCTTTCACAAATCTTGTGAAAGGTTTGCCTCTGTCAGGAAGATAGTTCTGTATTTGATAGATTTTTTTTTTTTTTTTTTTTTTTTTGCTTAGAATAAATACCTTTCCCCATTTCTTTTAAAAAGTTTTTTTTTCAGGGGCTGGAGAGATGTCTCAGCAGTTATTAAGAGCACTAACTGTTCTTCCAGAGGACCTGGGTAAATTTCCAGTACCCACATGGCAGCTCATAACTGTCTGTAGTTCCATTTCCCAGTTCCAGGCAAACATCAAGACAAATAAATAAAAATAAATAAAGGTTTTTTAGAAAAAAGGTTTTTTTCAAAATTATTATTTTATGTGCATGAGTATTTGTTTACATATTATATGTATCACATGTGTGTCTGATGCCTGTAGAGGCCAGAAGAGGATATTGGATCACGTGGAAGTGAAGTTTTTGATGGTTGTGAGCTACCATGTGGGTATTGGGAACCAGACCTGGGTCTTCTACAAGAATAGGAAATGCTATTAAAATAAATAAGTAGAGATGCTGAGCCATCTCTCTAGCCCCATTTTCCTATCTATTTGCCCTGAGATGATTGTTTCTATCTTTGACAGTAAAATGTATTTATTTTAGGCAACAAATAGACAGATCCTGATTAGGTCCCTCCTTCCCTCCCTCTCTCCCTCCCTGTCTCCCTCCCTCTGTTCCTCCCTTCCTCTCTCCCTCTTTTTCTTGTCCACTGTGGTAGTTTACTTCTTTTGATTGCTGAGTTTAGAACATAAATATTCAGAGTTATTATTAATATATATATATGTATTTCTCCTATCTTGTTGATTTTGATTTTTGTTTTTTTATGTTTCTTATTTCCTTATTTTCTTCTTCTATTTTTATTATTATGAATAAAGAAGTCACATTTTCTATCCTTGTATATCCTTATTCAAGGTCTCTTCCCCCTCCCACCACATCAGGTCATTCTCTCTTCTCCACATCTCCCCATCCCCCCCCATGGGCAGGCGGTCCAAAGGTCCCACGGTCCCAATATTGCTTAGTTCAGCCTCCACTCCTGGCAGATCCAGTTTTCTCCCCACAACCTCAAGACTGAGTCAGGTGTTCCTCTAGGGGGAGTGGGATCCAAGGAATCAGTCCAAGTTGTTTCTGATCCCAAGCTGTTCAGTGGTTGTGGTTTGCAGCTTGGGCATGCTTTGCTTTTTTTGTTTGTTTGTTTTTTCGTTTTTTTAGAGTCCACTAATGAGTGAGTACATCCCCTGCTTATCTTTCTGGGTTTGTGATACCTTGCTCACGAGGATATTCTCTAAATCCATCCATTTGCCTGCAAATTTTACGGTATCATTTTTTCTTACTGCTGAGTAGTACTCCATTGTGTAGATGTACCACAGTTTGTTAATCCATTCTTCAGTTGAGGGACATCTAGGTTGTTTCCAGGTTCCTGCTATTACAAATAGCACTGCTATGAACATAGTTGAGCTAATGCCATTAGAGTGTGACTGTGTATCTTTAGGGTATACACCCAGAAGTAGTATTGCTGGGTCCTTGGGGATATGGTTTTTACGTTGCATTAATTTCATGAATGTGTTTATTTTTTCTTTTTGGTTTGAAGATTCAAGCATCTTTTGGAGAACTGGCTTTGTGGTCATAAAATTCTTTAGTGTGTTTATTATTATGAAGAGTTTCTTTCTTCTCCAGTGGTAACATGTAACTTTGTTGAGTATAGTAGTTTGATAGACAGTTATATATTAATTTGAAATAAATTATTCCAAGATTTCTTGGCTTTTAAAGTTTTGATTGAGAAATCTATTATTAAAATGAGCCTGTCTTTAAGTGTGATTTGGTATTTTTCTTTTTCAGGTTGCCATGTTTTTTCATAGTTGTTTCATGTTTTTTCATGGTTGTTTCATGTTTTTGACTATAATAATGATGTGGCAGACTTGACTGATCTTTTCTGTTTGGTGTTCTAATGCCTCCTATAGCTGGATGGTCATTTCTTATTTCAGTTTTGAATATCGCCAATTAGAATTTTATTGAAATGCTTTCTATGTCTTCAGTATGAAGGTCTCCTCCTTTTTCATTGATTAATAGGTTTGACTTTTTTCATATTGTCTTGTTTATCTTGATTGTTGTGTTTGTACCTTCTTGTTTTGTAATTTTCCAAGATTTTAAATTTTTCTACTTTTGACCTTTATTTTCCTCTTTAGCCATTGTATTGGTACAGTTTTCAGTCTTATTTTTTTAAATAACATTCATTTTGTATATGTGAGTACAAGTATGCTAGTATCATAGTACACTCATGGATATCAGAGGATGATACTCAGGAATTGGCTCTCTTCTATCACCTTGTGGTATCTATTGATTGAAATCAAGGTCAGCCCCTTTTGTAACAAGCGGTGAGTGACACTTCACCTAGAATAACCCGAGAGCCTGGTCTCTGAGTCTAAGACCTGAGGGTACAATCTATGGAAATCCACACCATCCATTGCGGTGGCAATCCCTGGCAAGTAGGGAAGACAACTTTGGGCCAGAACTCTTGATTAACACCCCAGTTTGTTAGACACCCTCATCTACAAGTCCCATGCTATTCCCCAAGCCATCTCATCACCTGGTGACCTCAGCAGCACCCTGAGACCTAGAGTTTTCTATCCTATATTGGATTAAGAGGTGATAGACACTTCACCCAGCCTAACTGGAGAGAGTCCTGTCTCTGGGACCTTGGCCTTGGGGCACAATCCATGGAACCCCACTCCCATTCATTGATGTTCCAATCCAAGGCCATCAGGAAAGACTCCTGTGGGCTGGTATCTCACCTAGGGATGGCAACAGCTGCCTGAAACCTACAGTTCACCAGCCACTGCTAGATCCAGAGGGGCATTTTGAGACACAAAATTTACCTGTCCCAGTTGGATCAAGGACTTTTATACAATCAAGAGCTTGTACTGGAACAAGAGCTCATATTGGACCAAGATTGGATCCCTGAGACACGGAAACACCCAGCTCCTCTTGGACCAAGAACAGCTCACTGAGACACAGAATACATCAACTGCAAGTAGACTAAGTTCTGAATTGAACCAAGAGAGGCTTCCTGAGACAAAGACACTGTCAGAGCAGATTTCTCCAAGAACTGCTCTATGAGATATGGACAAATACTGCATTAATCCAAGGAAACAATTGGCAGGCACCAGTACAAGAATATAGATAACAAAATAAAGAACTATATGTCACCACCAGAATATAGTGGTTCTACAACAGTAAGACCTGAATATTCCAGTATAGAAGAAGCAGAAGGAAATGACTTTAAAAACAACTTTATGGAAACTGGAAACAACCTAGATGCCCTTCAACTGAAGAATGGATTAACAAACTGTGATATATCTATCTACACAATGGAGTAGGAAAAAAAGATATTTTAAAATTCATAGGCAAATGGATGGATTTGGAGAATATCTTCCTGAACAAGGTATCACAAACCCAGAAAGAGAAGCAGGGGATATACTCACTCATTAGTGGACTTTAAAAAAAGAGATGTCATTGTATATAAGAGCTCAAGGCTAGAACATAGCTAACTGACACAGTATTTTACTTCTGCATTGATGGTCTATGGCAGGGGTGTGGGTGAGGAAGGTCTCATTTTTGTTTAAGGGGTTGGCCACAGGGTGTTTAATTATTCTCCAGTAAATAAATGAGCAGTATGAGTGGGCTTTTTTTGTAAATTAAATGGGAAATTATAAGAGTGGGTATGAAACTGAGAGGATTGATAATTGAGTTTGATGGGGTGCATGATGTAAAATCACCAAATAATAACAATAGTAATAATAAAAGAAATTAATATTTTTAAATATGAAAAAACAACTTTATGAAGATAATAGAAGCCTTAAAAGAGGAGATAAAAAATTTCCTCAAAGAAATAGAGGAATGACAAGCAAAAAATTTGAAGATATCAAAAAATTTCTTAAAGAAAATAAAGAAATCCAAGAAAAAGCAATCAAAACAGGTGAAGGAAAAAGTTCAAGATTTAAAATTTGAAATAGAAGCAAACAAAGGGAATGCTGAAAATGGAAAGTCTAAGTAAATGAACAGGAACTACAGATGCAAGCAAAACTATCAGACTGAAAGAGATGGAAGAATGACTCTCTCATGGTAGTTTTGATAGTGTAAATAGACACATTAGTCAAAGAGAACACTAAAGCCAAAAAAGTCATAATGAAAAGGTTCAGGAAATCAGGGAGACCATGAAAAGACCAAATCTAAGAATAGGAATAGAAAAAGGATAAGAATATCAGGTCAAAGGCACAGAAAATATATTCATAAAAAAATCATAAAAGAAAATTTTCTCAATCTAAAGGTGAAAATACCTGTAAAGATACAAGAAGGAAGCTTACAGAACACCAAATAGACTACCTCCCAAAAAGACCCTCCTCTTGCCACATTAAGCCAGTAAACATATTAAATAAAGAAAGAATATTTAGAGCTACAAAAAGGGTCAAGTAACTTATAAAGGCATACTCATCAAAATAATAATCAATTACTCAGTGGAAACAGTGAAAGTCAGAAGGTCCCTGTCAGATATTATACAGACACTAAGAGATCACAGATGCCAGTCCAAACTACTATATCCAGCAAAACTCTCAACCACCACAGATGGAGTAAATAAGGTATTCCGTGACAAAACCAGATTTAAACAATACCTATCTACAAATCAAGCCCCACAGAAAGCACTAGAAGGAAAACTTGTACCTAAGAAGCTAGATACACCCATAAAGCCAAAAGCAATAGATAATCCCACAGAGGGAAAACCCCAAAGAAGGGAACCACACACACACACACACTACCACCAAAAATAACAGAAATTAACAGTCATGGTCATTAATATCCCTTAATATCAATGGACTCAATTCACCTATAAAAAGACACAGACTAACAGCATAGATAAGAAAAAAGGATCAATGCTACTGCTGTATACAAGAAACACACCTCAACTTCAAAGACAGACAGTGGCTCAGAGTAAAGAATTGGGAAAAGACTTTCCCATCAAATGGACTTAAACAAGCTGGTGTAGCTATCCTAATATCTAACAAAATAGACTTCATACTAAAATCAGTCAAAAGAGATCAGAAAGGACATTACTTATTCATCTCAGGAAAATTCCATCAAGATGAAATTTCAATCCTGAACATTTATGCCCACAATACAAGAGCACCCACATATGTAAAAGGAACATTGCTACAACTTAAACCTCACATCAAACACCACCTATTAATAGTGGGAGACTTTAATACCCCACTCTCACCAACACAGAAACTTAACAGAGAAATAAGGGAGCTAACATATATTATGACTCAAACAGACTTAACAGTTATATACAGAACCTTCCTCCTAAACACCAAAGAATATACCTTTTTCTCAGCACCACTTGGAACTTTCTCTAAAATTGGCCACATATTGGTCATCATGCAGAAATGAATAGATAAAAAAAATGAGAATAAGCACTTGTATTATATCAGACCACCATAGACTAAAGTTAGAGTTCAACAACAACATAAACCACAAAAAGTGTACAAACTGTTGGAAACAGAATATCTCTCAGTTGACCCACATCTGGGTCCAGGAAGAAGTAAAGAAATAAAGAATTTCTAGGATTTAATGAAAATGAACCCACAACATGCACAAACATATGACACATAATGAAAGCAGTGCTAAGAGGAAAATTCATAGCACTAGATGCCTACATAACAAACTTGGACAAATCTCACACAAGAGACTTAATAAACAACTGAAAGGTCTGGAACAAAATAGAAACAAACTCATCCAGAAGAAGAATATGGCAGGAAATAATCAAGTGAGTGGCTGAAATCAATAAAAGTTAAACAAAGAGAACAATTGAAAGAATCAATGAAACAAAATTGCTTCTTTTAGAAAGTTAACAAGATAGATAAATCTTTATCAAAACTAACAAAAGGCAGAGAGAGAAAATATCCAAATTAACAAAATCATAAATGAAAGAGGGACATAGCAACAGACACCAAGGTATTTCAGATAATCATTAAATTATACATCCAAAACCTGTATTCCACAAAATTGGAAAACATAAAAGAAATGGACAGCTTTCTGGACAGATACCACTTACCAAAATTAAATCAAGACCAGAAAAATGACCTAAATAGACATTTAAGGAAATAGAAGCAGTCAGTCATTGAAACTTTGCCAAACAATAAAAGCTCAGGACCTGAACACAGAATTCTACCAGAATTTTAAAGAAGAACTAATACCTATCCTCTTCAAATTGTTCCATACTACAGAAACAGAAAGAACACTGCTAAACTCTTTACATGATGCTACAGTCACTCTGATATCCAAAACTATGCAAATGCACAACAAAGAAAGAGTATTACAGACCAATTTCCCTCATGAACATTGATAAAAAATACTCAATAAAATACTGACAAACCAAATTCAAGAACATATCAAAAATTAAAAAAAAAAAAAATCATCCACCATGATCAAGTAGGCTTTATTCCAGAGATGCAGGCATGGTTCGATACATAAAAAACTGTCAATGCCGTCCATCATATTAACAACCTGAAACAAAACAAAATAAAACAACAAAAAAAATGATCATCTTATTAGGTGCTGAAGATGCCTTTAACAAAATACAATATTCCTTGATTATAACAGTCCTGGAGAGGTAAGTGATACAGGGAAAACAACTAAACAGAATAAAGCCAATATACAGCAAGCTGTCAGCAAAATAAAACTAAATGCAAAGAAACTCAAAGCAGTCCCTCTAAAATCTGGAACAAGACAAGGCTGTCTGCTTTCCCCATATCTATTTATATGTTGTACCAGAGTTTCTAGGAACCTCAGAGAAGACTGACACTCAAACAAACATAGGCAAGATTTTTTATTGTTCAGCTGTACAGCTGGAGCCCCATCATAAGAGCTGAACAGGGGGCTGCCCGCTATTACCCTCAGAGCCCTTTATATAGCCGGGATCAAAAAGACTGTAGGAATTTTATCAGGCTAGGGGTGAAAGGTCAAGGAAAGTTGCCTCATTAGGCAGGCTCCTGGCTGATTAATTGTTTTAGGGTAGGGAGTGAATGCCTCTTGGCTGTGCCTTGGAGTCTTGGAGTCTCAGGATCTTGGGCTTCTGGCCCCTGTGGGCTTAGCTCTGGCTGTTTAGAAATTTCTCAGCTCCAAAAATAGCTTCAGGCCTCAAAGTAGAGGGACTTTAGTCTCTACACATATAGTTCTTGAACTTTTAGCTAGAGCAATTAGACAACAAAAGGATACAAATTGGAAAGGTAGAAATCAAACTATCACTATTTGCAGATGATTTGATAGTGTACCTAAGTTACCTTGAAAATTCAACCAGGAACTCCTACCACTGATAAACACTTTCAGCAATATGGCAGAATACAAGATCATCTCAAAAAAATCAACAGCTCTCCTGTCAACAAATGACAAAAGGACTGAGAAAGAAATCAGGGATATATCATCCTTTACAATAGCTGCACATATATAACATTAAATATCTTGTGGTAAATCAAACAAAACAAGTGAAAGACCTGTATGACAAAGACTTTAAGTCATTGAAGAAAAAAAATGTAGACTATGTCAGAAAATGAAAAGATCTCTCATGCTCTTGAATAGTTAGGAACAACATAATAAAAATGGCAATCTTACCAAAAGCAATCTATAGATTCAATACAATCCCCATCACAATACCAAACCAGTTCTTCACAGATCTTGAATGAACAGTATTCAACCTCAGATGGAAAAACAAAAGAACTAAAGATAGTCAAAACAATCCTGTTTAACAAAAGAATTTTTGGAGGCATCACCATTCCTGACGTCCACTCTGTACCGTAAAGCTACAGTAATAATTAAAAAACCAAAAACAAAACAGCTTGGTAATGACATAGAAACAGACTTGTGAATCAAGAGAATCAAATTGAAGACCCTGACATTAATTCACACAGCTCTGAACACCTGATTTTTAACAAAGAGGCCAAAAATATGCAATGGAAATAAGATAGCATCTTCAAGAAATGGTTCTGGCATAACTGTATGGTTATGTAGAAGAATACAAATAGATGTATATTTATTACCCTGAATAAAACTCAAGTCCAAATGAATCAAAGATCTCAACAAAAATCCAGTTACACTGAACCAGATAGAAAAGAAAGTGGGAAATAGCCTTGAACACACTGGCACAGGAGACCGCTTTCCAAATATAACACCAGTAGCACAGGCACTGAGAGAAACAATAAATGGGACCTCCTGAACCTGAGAAGCTCTGTAAGGCTTACAGTAATAAGCAGTTAGTAAGACAAAACTACAGGCTACAGAATGGGAAAGATCTTCACCAACCGTACATCTGATAGAAGACTGATCTCTAAAATATATAGAGACTCAAGAAACTAGAAGTCAAAAAACCAAAGAACCCAATCAGAAAATGGGGTACAAAGCTAAATAGAAAATTCTTAACAGAAGAATCTCAAGTGGCTGAAAGTTAAAGTTAAAGAACTGCTCAACATCCTTAGCCATCAGGGAAGTGCAAATCAACACAACTCTGAGATACCATCTTAGACCTGTTAGAATGGCTAAGATCAAAAATACAGATGACAGCCTATGCTGGAGGGGATGTAGAGCAAGAGGACCCGCTCCTCCCATTGCTGATAAAAGTGCTATCTGGTACAGCCACTTTGGAAATCGGTATGATGGTTCCTCAGAAACTGGGAATCAATCTACGCAATGACACAGCAATACCACTATTAGGCATGTACTCAAGGGATTCACATTCTTACCACAAGGGCATTACCTTGACTATGTTCATAGCAACATTATTCATAATAGCCAGAACCTAGAAACAACCTGGAGCCCCTCAAATGAAGAATGGATTAAAATATTGTACATTTACACAATGGAATACTACTCGTGGGAAAAGAGACATCCTGAAATTTTCAGGCAAATGGTTGGCTCTAGAAAGTATCATCCCGAGGGAGGTATCAGAGACCCAAAAAGATAAACATAGTATGTACTCACTCAAAGGTGAATTTTAGTCATAAAGCAAAGGATAACCAGGCAATAATTCACAACCCCCTAGCAGCTAGGTAACAGGAGGAACCCAAAAGAGTCCCCTGGGAAGGGAAAATAGAGATCTTCCAAAACCTTCATCCAGAAACTGATGGAAGCAGATGCAGAGATTATTTCAGGGCTATATAAGTTTTTTTTTTTAATCTGGTCTTGATCTAGCTACCAGTCCAGCTGAAGAAGAGAAGGAGGGGAGATTATATGAGCAAAGGGAACAGGATCATGAGGAGGAGACCCACAGAGATGGCTCACCTGAGCTATTAGTTTCTGGAGGTCCCATTTATTAATTGTTTCTCTCAGTGCCTATGCTACTGGTGTTATATTTGGAAAGCGGTCTCCTGTGCCAGTGTGTTCAAGGCTATTTCCCACTTTCTTTTCTATCTGGTTCAGTGTAACTGGGTTTTTATTGAGATCTTTGATCCATTTGGACTTGAGTTTTATTCAGGGTAATAAATATACATCTATTTGCATTCTTCTACATTAACCATTCAGTTATGCCAGAACCATTTCTTGAAGATGCTATCTTATTTCCATTGCATATTTTTGGCCTCTTTGTTAAAAATCAGGTGTTCATAGCTGTATGAATTAATGTCAGGGTCTTAAATTCAGTTCGATTCCATTGATCCACAAGTCTGTTTTATACCAGAACCAAGTTTTTTTTTTTAATTTTTTATTTTTTTTGTTTTTTCTCCTGTAGCTTTTTGGTAAAAAGTACAAGTCAGGAATGCTTCCAAAAATTCTTTTGTTAAACAGGATTGTTTTGGCTATCTTTAGTTTTTTTGCTTTGAAGTTGAGGTTTGTTCTTTCGAGGTCTGTGAAGAATTGTTGGGATTTTGATGGGAATTGTATTGAATCTGTAGATTGCTTTTGGTGAGATTGCCATTTTTATTATGTTGTTCCTACCTATTCAAAAGCATGGACGATCTTTCCATTTTCTGATATAGTCTACATTTTTTTTCTTCAATGACTTAAAGTTCTTGTCATACAGGTCTTTCACTTCTTTTGTTAGAGTTACCCCAAGATATTCAATGGTATTTGTACCTATTGTAAAGGGTGATGTGATTTTTATTTCTTTTCAACCCCTTTATTATTTGTGTATAGGAGGGCTATTGTTATTTCTGAGATGATTTTGTATTCTGCCACATTATTGAAGGTGTTTATCAGCTGTAAGAGTTCTTGGTAGAATTTTCTGGGTCACTTACATATACTGTTATATCCGCAAATAGTGATAGCTTGACTTTTCATTTTCAATTTTTATTCCATAGAACGTTTTTTTTGCAGCTTTATTGCTCTAGCTAGAACTTCAAGTAATATATGAATAGATATAGGGAGAATAGCCAGCTTTGTTTGTTCCTAATTTTAATGGGATTGCTTTGAGTTTCTCCCCATTTAGTTTGATGTTGGCTGACTGCTTGCTGTATACTGCCTTTATGATTTTTAGGTCTGTTCCTTGTATTCCTCATCTCTCCGTGCCCTTTATACTGAAACATTGTTTTGTGGAACAATTTGAAGAATATTGTTATTATATCTCTTTGAAATTCTGGTAGAATTCTGTACTACATCTGGCTCTGGGCTTTTTTTATTGGGAGACATTTAATAATTGTTTTTATTTAATTAGTGGTATAGGGCTATGTAAGTTTTTTTTATCCGGTCTTGATTTAGTTTTGGCAAGTAGTACTTATCCATAATGCTGTCAGTTTTATTTTTTTAGGTTTTCCATTTTTGTGGAATACAGTCATTTGATGTATGACTTACTGATTCTCTGAATTTCCTTGGTGTCTGTTGTTATATCCCCCTTTTCATATCTGATTTTGTTAATTTAGATATTTTCTCTTTTTCTTTGTTAGTTTTGATAAAGATTTATCTATCTTGTTAACTTTCCTAAAGAACTAATTCTTTGTTTTATTGCCTTTTTGTTGTAGTAGTAAGTTTTTGGCCTGTCTGGCCTGTGGTCCAAACCTGCAGACCTGCAGTCACACAGAAACACACAGATGCTTACATTAATTTTATGCTGTTGGCCTGTCATTCAGACATACTGCTCTTGCTCTTACACTAACCCATGATTAGCCAAGCCTTTTCTCTGAGCAATATTTCAACTTTTTTTCTCTGTTTCTCATCTGGTGTCTCTGTCATCTATGCTCTGCTCTTTCTATTCCCAGAGTTTTCTTAGTCTGATAGCCCTGCCCACACCTCCCATCTGCCTCTAGCCAAGCAGCACTCCCATCCACTCATAAGTTTGAGTCACTTACAGATACATTTTCATTGAGTTCTAGTAAGTCTTTAATTTCTTTCTTCTTACTTTACTCATCGGTGGTTCAATTGAGAGATGTTCAGTTTTCAGGAGTTTATAGACTTTTTGAGGTTTGTGTTGTTGTGGAACTCTAACTTTAGTCCATGGTGGTATGAAAGGATACAAGGAGATATTTTCTTTTTTTTTTATATCTATCATGTTTGCTTTATAACTGATTATGTGATCAATTTTATAGAAGGTTACATGTGATGCTGAGAAGAAGGTATATTCTTTGGTGTTGGGTGGAATAGTCCTTACATATCTGAAAAGTCCATTTGAACACAATATCTATTAGCTCCCTTATTTCTCTGTTAAGTTTCTGTCTGGTAGATATACGTATCCATTGGTGATAGTGGGGTGAAGTCTCCAACTAGTTATGTGTGTGGTTTTATGTGCAATTTAAGCTTCAGTAATGTTTCTTTCACATATGTGGGTGCTCTTGTATTGTGGGCATAAATGTACATTTTTGAAATTTTATCTTGATGTTTATTTTTTTCCTGACATGAATGTGTATTGTCCTTCCTTCTCTATTTAGTTTGAAGTCTATTTTGTTAGATATTAGGATAGCTACATCAGCTTGTTTCTCAAGTCCGTTTGATTGGAAAGTCTTTTCCCAATTCTTTACTCTGAGCCACTGTCTGTCTTTGAAGTTGAAGTGTGTTTCTTGTATGCAGCAGTAGCATTGATCCTTTTTTCTTATCTATGCTGTTAGTCTGTGTCTTTTTATAGGTGAATTGAGTCCATTGATATTATGGGATGTTAATGACCATGATGGTTAATTTCTGTTATTTTTGGTGTGTGTGTGTGTGTGTGTGTGTGTGTGTGTCTGTCTGTCTGTCTGTGTGTCTGTGTCCATTTGGGATTTTATTCTGTGTGATTATCTATTGCTTGTGACTTTGTGGGTATATCTAGGTGTGTTAGGTTCAAGTTTTCTTTCTAATGCTTTCTGTAGGGCTAGATTTGTGGATAGGTATTATTTAAATATGATTTTGTCATGTAATGTCTTGTTTACTCTACCTGTGGTGATTGAGGGTTTTGGTGGGTATGGTAGTCTGGGCTGGCATCAGTGGTCTCTTAATGTTTATATAAAATCTATTCAGGACCTTCTTTTTGTTGTTTCTATTGAGAAGTGGGGTATTTTCTGGTGGGTCTGCCTTTATAAATTGCTTGTCCCTTTTTTAAGCTCTTAATATTTTTTCTTTATTCTGTATGTTTAGTGGGTTGATTATTATGTGGTGAGAGTAGTTTTTTGGGGTTAGTCTCTTTGGTATTCTTTATAGACATATCTTCCTTTAGATTGAAAAAAAATTCTTGTATGATTTTTCTGAATATATTTTCTATGCCTTTGATCTGGTATTCTTCTCTTTCTTCTACTTCTACTATGCTTAGATTATTTCATGGTGTCCCATATTTTTTGGACATTTTGTATTAGGACTTTTTTGGCTTCAGTGGTTTCTTTGACTGACATACCTATTTCTACTATTGAATATTTCAAGGCTGATATTCTTTCTTCCATCTCTCTCCTTCTTTTGAATTTGCTTGCATTTGTAGTCCTTGTTTATTTACTCATATTTTTTTTACAACATTCTCTTGGTTAGTGTCTTCTTTATTGCTTCTATCTCAGTTTTTAAATATTTAACTTTTTCTTCACCTATTAGATTGTTTTGTCTTCATATTCTTATTTATTTAAGGGATTTATTGATCTCTTCCAATTCTTTGTCTTTTTCTTTATTTCTTTAAGGGAGCTTTTCATTTCCTTTTTAAAGGCTTCTTTCATCCTCATAAAGTTATTTTAAAGATAATTTCCTTCTACTTCTTCTGTAATGGAATATTCAGGTCTTTCTGTTTTAGAACCACTAGATTCTGGTGGTGCCATATTGTTCTTTATATTGTTATATGTATTCTTGCACTGATGTCTGCCCATTGTCTCTTTGGATCAGTGCAGGATTTGTCTGTATATCAGGGAGCTGAACTTGGTCCAATCTACTCTGACTGTGTCTATATCTCAGGAAGCCTCTCTTGGTCTAATCAGAGTTCTTGGTTCACTTGGAGTTAGCATATTCTGTTTTTCAGAGACCTGTTCTTGGTCCCACATTAGCTGGCTGTTTCAGGGAGCTACTTTTGATCCAGTAGGGGCTGCTGAAGTTTGTCTTGGGGAGCTGCTGAGATACCAGCTTACAGGAGGTTTCCTATTGGCTTGGGTTGGGACAGCAATGGGTAGGAGTGATGTCTAATAATTGTGCCCTGCATTTTTGATGAGGCTCTCTGGCTGGACAGGGTGAAGTGTCACCTCTTAATCCATTAGGTGTTGGCGAAGTCTGTGTGCCAGAGTCGCTGAGGTTGCAGGGTGATGGGTGGGTTTTTGGGATGTTGTGTATCTTATAGATTGCAAGGTTCAACAAACTGGATTGTTAATAGGGAATACTAGCCTATAGGAGTCTTCCCTGTTGGCCTGGAATTGGGGCAGCAATGTGTGGAAATGAGGGTTCATATATTGTGTATCTTATATTTTTATAAGATAATAAATTACAATTGCACTTTGCAGAATTTGTTGATTAGCTACTGTTTTTTGTTTTTTTTTTTTTTTTTTTTTTTTTTTTTTTTTTTTGACAGGGGGTATTTACCCTAGGGCCTCTTGCTATACCACTGAAATGCATCTCTATTCCTGGAATAATTTTTTTCACAGTATTTCAAATGTAATGAATCATGTACTGAAGTAGAAACTGGAGTGTCAAATGGAAATCAAAATTAATACTTTGACCTTTCAGAACTTATGCGCTTTATAAGGAAACAGATACTAGATATCTAAATCAAGTATAGGTTTTACATAGTGCTATGAATGAAATAATATTTCTCTGTTGCAGTACTAGGTAAACACTGCCTTTTGAACTGTATTGCCAACCCTTAAATAATGTTTGTTATAAAGAAAACCTATTAGATGTAGATAGAATCATCAGCTTTGCGTAGGCTGCCCTAGAAAGATGTGAACAGATTTATTCAGCCCAGATAGTATACTGACTACAAAGTAAAGAAAGAGTGTTTTGAAGCGTAACTTATTAAACTATTAGTTTATTGAGATTAATGACTAGAACATGAACGACTCTTGAACAGCTGCTTGCTCAAATATAGATGTCAACTCATGTGTTCTGAATCCTTGTTACTTGCTGCTTAATATTTGCAGTCAGCTCCACTAAAAAGAGGCTATTGCTTTCTCAGCTTCAGGAAAATTCTGCTGAGTCATAACTTTATGACCTTCCTGAGTCAAGTTTCTCAGCTTCTTTAGTCTTTGAGTTTCCTCATCTTCCAGCCTTCTTCCTTCCTTCTATTAGGAAGGAATGTTTGAATTTGGGAAAATAATTATGAAACATTAACAAATCCATTACTGAATAGTGTTGTAGAAAGTTTTCCCGGGGCCCGTTTTGGCCCGGAGGTTTGTGACCTGGGCCGCAATGGAGGTTTGGAACCTGGTCTGCGGGGAGGCTTTTGCACACCCAAAGAAATGAATCAGACACTTATATTAACTTTGTACTGTTTGGCCCATATCTTAAGCACATTCCTAGCTAGCTCTTTCATCTTAATTCAACCCATTTCTATTAATCTTCCCACCACATGGCTCAGCCTGTTGCTCAGCCCATACCTCTACATGTTCCTCCTTTGGGGGTCAGATGGATACTGACTAACTCCACCCTCCTTCTGCTTGTCTCTTCCTCTGATACTCCACCCACTTCTACGGTGTTCTACATAGGCCAAATAAGTTACTTTATTTACATCATACAGAGAACATTTCCACCACAGAATAGAGAACTGGAGTATGAGAAACTCAGTCATACAAAGTTAGTGAAAAACATGCCCAACACAGCAAAGTGCACAGATGTGGTGGGAACAATAGTGGACCAATAGATTATCTTGAAAGTGACATAAATATGTGTGAATGGAACCTATTGATCAAAGAGGAGAAAAAAACACGAGCCTGTAAGTCGCTAGGGTGTCTATAATACAGTTACATATAAATTAAATTACCCCAAGCTATGAGGACAAGTTTGTTTTCAACAAGTATTTTGGAAAACCATTGAAGTCTTTCAGATAGGAGAGAAACATGGTCCCTTACAGTATGAAGGACCTTTTCGCAGGAGTAGAAAGAGGCACAGAATTAAAATTTTAATTTAGATACTAGTTGTTGTTTTGAAGATATTGTGACTGGTGATATAGCTCAATGACGGAGTACTTGTTTATCTTTCCTTTAAGCCTTAAGTTCAGTCTTTAGATGTGCTTGTGTGTGACATGTGTGCTCTGTGTGTGTGTGTTTTAAGAAAATGTCTTTAGTGTTAATAGCATCCTTACTGTTTTTGTTATTCTTTGTATTTTCTTAAATTTTTACTTATTTTTATGTGTATGTGTACATGTATTCAAATTTCAATTTTTCATTTATGTGAATGACTTATAATTCTAATAGCAAAAACTTATGACAGAGATTATTCTCAGTTTTTATTTGTGTGAAAAAGTCTTTGCTTTGCTTTGCTGTTATCTATAAATTAGAATAAGAATTTTACTGTTAGAATAGGAGTTATAATTAAAACAATGGTTGTTTTGCAGTCAGTAATTCTCACTATTACTTCACTATACTTGTTATGTTGTCTGTAAACACAAAAGTGTACTTTATATCTGTTAGTAAGGTCACATTTTAGTTGGTTTTACATATTCTTGTATCTGTTGCTATTGTCACTGTTTTAAAATAATTAAAAATGATCATAATGCTTTTCATAAGCCACATGTGGTTTAATGTACATTGAAGATGTATCTGAAGTAGGTAGTAACTGTTTTATAGTTGTTCTTTCATTTTCTTCTCCTTCCTTAGAGATTCTGTGGAGAATTTGCACTCATTATTTACTTGGGAGTAACTACTTCCATGCAAAAGAAGACTGTCAGCAGGAACTAATTCTAGGGAATGCTAGTGGGAAGCAAGTTGGAAAAACAAGCAAGCAGGTTTTCTTTTCTTTCTTTCTTCCTTTCTTTCTTTCCTTTTTTTTCTTTCTTTTTAACTCTGTCTTTGTTATAAGGATGGTAAATTTTTATTATGTTTATGTCAAAATCACAAAGTAGTTTCTTTTTACTAAACAGTCGTTTCTAATGCATGGCAGTGATTATTGTCAAATCTTGAGAATTAGAGGACTAGTGGAGGAACATGTATGTGTACCTTGGTGTGGTTTCTCTAGCATTGCTTCTTCAAGACGTGGCGAACACACGAGTTTAAATTCTAATTTGACATTACCTTTGGTTCTTGAGCAGGTTATTCACTTATGCTAATCTCAGAGTAATGCATGTGACCCAAAATTTTACAATCAGAGGATATTGCATTCACAATACTTAACTTACAGTCAGTTCACAAAATGATACTTTTTAATTATCCTACTCCTGTTTGCATTTTTGTATGTGTGGAATTCATGTAGATATACTTTCAGATTAAAGAAGATCCTTCATCAGAAGTTAATAATGGAAAAGTTTTATAATTTATATTGTGATTGCTTCTAAGAGTGACTTGAATTGACTTGCAGTATAAGATTTATCTAAAAATTAGAGGGTGAGGATTATTAAGAAAAATATAGTTACCTAATTTTGATTATTGAGTTATTCTGCTTACTGGTATGCAAGGGGTGTGGTGATATTTTGTGTATGCTCTAACAAATAAAGCTTGCCTGAAGATCATATGGCAAAGCCAGCTACTAGTTAGCCGTAGAGGCCAATCAGTGGTACCATATACCTTTAATCCTAGCACTTGGGATCTCATGCCTTTGATCCCAGTACCTGGAGGCACACATTCCTTTAATGCCAGCACTAAGGAGATTTAGATAGCAAGGGATATAGTTAGGTAGAGAGAGGAACATAAGGCCAGAGGAAACAGAAGCTTAGCCTTTTCTGTTTAATGGTTTTCGTAGAGATAAAAAGTCTCTCTCTTTCCTTCTGCGGCCATTGCTGGATCACAGCCCCCAAAATGAAGTTCAATCCCTTTGTAACTTCTGACCGAAGCTAGAACTACAAACGGCATTTCAGTGCACCTTCTCACATCCGGAGGAAGATCATGTCTTCGCCCCTTTTCAAAGAGCTAAGACAGAAGTACAATATTTGGTCTATGCCCATTCGAAAGGATGATGAAGTTTAGGTTGTCCGAGAGCACTACAAAGGCCAACAGATTGGCAAAGTGGTCCAGGTGTACAGGAAGAAATATGTCATCTACATTGAGCAAGTGCAGCGAAAAAAGGCTAATGGCACAACTGTCCATGTAGCCATCCACCCCTGCAAGCTAGTAATCACCAGGCTAAAGCTGGACAAAGACAGCAAAAACATCTTGGGAAGGAAAGCCAAGTCTCGACAAGTAGGAAAGGAGAAGGGCAAATCCAAGGAAGAGATGATTGAGAAGATACAGGAGTAGGGTGTGTGGTACAGTGTCCATTAAGACTGCTTAAGAAAAAAAAAGTCTCTCTAGTGGCTGGCTGCTCTTTTGTCTTTCTGATCTTTCAACATTTACCCCAATAATGGTTTTGAGTTTTTATTAAGACCATTAGGATTCATGCTACATCTGGCATTCAACTTTTGGAGCATGAATTTCTGAAAAAGCTGCTTGCCTGTGTCTTTGCAGCCACCAGCACAGGCCAGAGCTACACTCAGCCAGTCACTATACCCCACCAACTAGGTTTTTCTTTTGGAGATAGCCTCTTACCACCAGCCAGCTCTGCCTCTTAGGCAGTCCTCCTCTCCCCCACTGTATTTCTTCCCCAGGATCTCATGTGTGCATTTTTCAGACAGCAGGGTCTTTTTTCCTGTAGGTTGTAGGCTTTCCCTTGACCTTCTCCTCAGGCTGCTGCCATACTAGGTAGTTATCTGAATCTTCACCATCAGCAGATTTGGTGAGTCAATTGGTATTCCATTAAGGGGGGAATGTGTAAAATTAGTTTGAAAAAAAAAAGGAAGTTTTTTTTTTCCCACATTAAAAAAATGGAAAACATTACAATGAAGGGAGTTAGGTCTCTGTTTGACAGTATGCTAGGTGTTTTGAAAGTAGAGCAGTTAACTCAGTGGATTATTAATTTAGATGGGATTTATGCAGTGTTTGATAATTTTTGTTTTATCTCTAAAAAAGTTAATGTAAGTATTAAAATACAAGTCTTAGAAAATCTTGTTAAAACAGAAGTATTTTATGTATCTTGTTAATACATAGAGGTATTCAGGCCCAGACACAGGAATTTAAGGGAGAATGAATCTCAGCATTGTATTATAAAGTTACAAAGGAACAGCCTAAGGCTTTAAAACATCCAACCTTAATTTCTCCAGTAACCTTATAAGAACTTTCCAATGATGTATATTGCACAGATGTGTAAAAACAGAATACATTTCTGTGCAAATGTTAGACTTGAAAAGATTCAAGGATGAGATGGTCTCATATGACACGTAATTACCTTTTGTGAAGCAGATATTAAACTGATGATCAGCTTGTAATAGAATTCACCCACAATTGGAGAGATTTGGTTATAGGAGTTTTGGAGGCTGATTCTCAATTACAGTGGAGGACTTGGTAGAAGGCTGAGGTTAAGACCATTACATGATGAGTAGGGCTAAAGGTATAGAAATACTGCAAGACCAACTTCTTGGAGAGGAAGATTATCCTAATATAGAAAGGCAATCTTTATATGATGACTATACCCTGACTTTATGTCACATAACAGTCTTGAATGCTTGGGATATAATTGAAGAAGTAGGAATGAAATTGAGTCATTTACTAAAGTTATAAAGGGCTCAAAAGAAACCTTCACTGATTTTTTTATAAAGATTGACTTCATCAGTAAATAAAATGATACCAAATTCAGAAGCTAGATCAACAATCATTGAATCTCTGGCTTTTTAAATGCTAATGTATAATGCAAAAGGGTAATGAGGCCCTTAAGGCAAGATTAATACCCTTGGGTGAATACAATCAATACTGAATCTCATAACCATAATGATACTTGAATAGAAGAAGTGATTTCCAGAGGTTTGAAGAAAAATCAAAATTTCAAATGTTTCAATTGTTGTAAACAAAGTCACTTAAAAAGGGAGATACACCTTGGGACTTTTTGCCCTTTTTGGGAAGGGGGTGGGGAATGGGGAGGAGGGAGGCTGAAGGCTGACAGAGAGGAGTTGTGGGGGATAGGAGGGGGAACAAGGGGATACATGGATTAAAAAATTACTTTATTTTATAAATAAAATTTTTTTAAAAGGGGGACTCTAAACAGAATGTTCTTAAAAATAATGTTTTTGCTAAGAATAATCCCAACAGAGTGCCTCTGCCTTTTGGATTATGCAGAAGTTATGACAAAGGCAGGCATTGGACTAAAGAATGTAGATCAACTAGGGACAGATAAGGTTCTGTTGTTGGAAAAGCAGGCATTGGACTAACAAATATAGATCAACAAGAAATAGACAAGGTAACCCTTTGCCATTGCAAAATACTTTGGCGGGCCTCACATAGCCACTTTTGTCAAATTCAGTTCAGTTATTTCCTTTCATCCTGGAGGAAACAACTTTCCAGAGCAATTAAAGAGCCTAATGCCTATTGTAAGAAACCATACTGCTCTGGATGATAGAACAGCTATAGAAGAGAGAAGAAAAATTTTAGGAGAAGCCATAAAGTGAATATTTTGTCAAACTTATATAGATGAATAAAGACTAAAACTACCTTTACCATTCAACTGTCATCCACATTCAGAGGGCCTAGTTCAGTCCCATAGAGGTTCGTCAGTTGTCATTCAGAATCAGTGAGCTCCCACTAGCTCCAGTCAGTCATTTCTGTGGAATTTCTCATTATGATCTTGACTCCTTTGCTAGTATAATCCCTCCTCCCTCTCTTCAACTGGATTAGAACTCAACCTAATGCTTAGCTATGGATCTCTGCATCTGCTTTCATCAGCTGGTGGATGAAGGTTCTATAGTAACAATTAGAGTGGTTATCAATTTGATTACGGAGGAGGTCAGTTTAGGTACCTTCTCCACTATTCTTTGGAGTCTTAGCTGAGGTCTTCTTTGTGGGTTCTTGGGTATTTCCCTAGCACCTCACAATGGCTTCCTCTATCAAAGTATCGCCTACATTTCTCTCTCTCTCTGTTGCTCCTCCAACTCACCTTCTCATTCCCTCATGTTTTCTTCCTACCTCCCCTAACCCCTAGCCTCTATTGTCCCATTTACACTAGAGATCTTATCTATTTCCTTTTCAAGGGTGTGTAGTGTGTCCTTTGGATGTCTGTCTTAGGTTCTAGGAGCTGTGGATTATAGCCTGGTTATTTTTTGGTTTACATTTAATATCTACTCATGAGTGAGAGTATACCATGCCTGTCTCTCTGGGTCTGTGTTACCTCACTTAGGATGATTTTTTTTCTAGTTCCATCCATTTGCCTGCAAATTTAGGATGTCTTTCTTTTCTTTGAAACTGCTGTGTAATACTCCATTGTATAAATTGCCATATTTTTTAAATCCATTCTTTAGTTTTGGAGTATCTAGTTTGTTTCTAGGTTCTGGCTATTACAATGCTGCTATGAACATAGTTGAACAAATGTTGTTGGGGTAAGAATGTCTATTCTTTGGGCGTATATCCAAAAGTAGTATTGCTGGATCACTGAGTAGATTGATCCCCAGTTTTTAGAGAAACTTCCATACTGATTTTAAAAGTGGTTGTACAAATTTACATTTTACCAACAATGATTACTGTTTCTCCTACTCCTCATCCCTTCCAGCAGAGGCTTTCATCATTGTTTTTTAGTTATTCTAACAGTTGTAAGATAGTATCTCAGAGTTGTTTTGATTTGCATTTTTCTGATAGCTAAGGATGTTGAGCAATTCTTTTAATGTCTTTCAGCCTCTTGAGATTCTTCTGTTGAGAATTCCCTATTTAGCTCTGTGCCCCATTTGACTCTTTGAAACATTTTTAAAATATGAATTTTATATCAAAATTTATAAGATATTAATACATATGTTAAACTTTTGTCATGATAATATTCATTTAGAGTACTAACACTTTTAAAAACCTTTAAATATTTTACATTGAATTGGATTTTTATATTGTATCCAAATTTTTTATATTGCTACAAAACTGCAATTAATTTTGTTAGATCATACTATACACATATTTCTATGTTCAAGGCATTGTACATATACAGCTCATTTAACAATGTAATGCAAATTTCTAGTCCCTGAAAGTTATTATTACCAACTTCTTAGGATATAAAGAAATGTAAGTTAGTGGGCATTACATTCAAACTTTTTAACATAGTAGGTATGTTTTCACAATCAAACTCTGGTATATTTTGTATAGACAAGTTGTTTTCAAACACTTCAGACATCTACAGAGTATGACATTTAAGATGTTTTAATAACATAGGTTCTTTTTATTTTTATGACAACAAGACATCTTCTGGCAGTACTTCAGAGATTGATGGGTTTTGAAGAAACTCCATATGGAATTCATTTACTTTGTGGCAAAAGTTAGCCACTGGCCAAGAAACTGCACTTGCCTCAACTGCTGACAGTATACTGTCCAAAATGGACAAGCAGGACACAAAATAAGGGAGTGCTGAAGTTTGCCAAAAGAAGATAGGACAGCCCTTCAGAAAATCCTGCTTCTCAGATAGTTTTGTCAGTTGTACTAGGCCTGTAAGCCAAAGATGGATGCCCCAACAATACAGAGGAACCTTAGGTGACTGTTCAGGCAGTCAACTTTTTCTGTCATTTGTCACATTTTGGAAGTTGTTTGCATTACCTGTTTACTTAGGAAATATTATTTCCTTCTTGGGTCTCTAAGGGAATTGAAGACTACATAGTTTATAGTTTTCCTAGTTACAAATTCAGAAAAGAAACTCACTGACAAGTTGTAAAGTTTGAGAGACAACAAAAATTAGTTTTCAGTTGGTAATACAAGTTAGGATAGAAATTGAATTAAGGACAACATTTTGACCTCACCAAAATAGGATAAATAATGGAGTGATTTCTCTAAAAGTTAATGGACTGGACATTGTTAAAGTAATTTTTGACTGTATATATTGTATATAGTTATTGTTCTTATTGCATATAGTTTTTCTTGTATTAGTTATAACCTTTTTTATTTTAGACAAAAATGGGAAATGTGGTAATATTTTGTATATGCTATAACATTTAAAGCTTGCCTGAAGATCAGAGAGCAAAATGAGCCACTAGTTAGCCTTAGAGGCCAGTCAGTGGTGACACACATTTTTTATCCCAGCACTTGGGATTTCTTGCCTTTGATCCCAATATTTAGGTGTCACACATATCTTTAATGCCAGCACTGGGGAGGTTGAGACAAGAAGTGATAAGGCTGGGTGGAGAGAGGAAAATAAGGCAGGAGGAATCAGGAGCTCAACCTTTCAGCCTAAGGACTCATAGGGATAAGAAGTCTCCTTAGTGTCTGGCTGCTCCATTGTCTCTCTGATCTTTCATCATTTACCCAGATTTCTGACTCTGGGTTTTTATTAACACCAGTTAGGATTCACACTCCAAAGAGGAAACAAGATTATCCTAAAAAGCTAAAATGATAGCTTGTAATATTTTTTCTTATACTTCACATTTTCTCCAAATTTTACAAATCATTTTTCTTTCTTTTGACATTTTTTTTATTTTAAAGTTTTGGATTTTTTGTTTGTTTTAACATACCAATCACAGTTTCTTTTTCTTCCCATTCTCTCAGTCATCTCCCAGTTTTCCCCAACCGGACCTCAGCGTCCACTTCTCAAAGAGGATAAGGCTTCCCATAGGGAGTCAACAAAATCTGGGATATCAGGTTGAGGCAGAATCAAGCCTCTCCCCTTTGTATCAAGGCTGAGCAAGATATCCCTTTATAGGTAATGGGTTCCAAAAAGCCAGCTTATGCTCTAGGGATAAATCCTGCTTCTACTGTCAGAGGCCTCACAAACTGGTCTATTTCTCCTTTTTATAGAAGTTTTGTCAATTTAAAATTGATGAAAGCCACCCAAAATTTAGATGTTGAAGAAGATCAATCACTTCTTGGTCTTTTCACTAAGATCAAACATAAAATATGGGAAATTATAATACTGTCTTGGACCTCATTCTCAAGTTGCGTGTATTTTAAAGGGCTTTTTAAAAATATCATTTTTTTTAAATCTCAAATCATGTTACATGTTACATATAGTAGAGTAGAGGTTTTATGAAGGTATTATGGGATCAGAAAAAGGGATTACTTTTAATTTGAAATATTAAAGAAGATTTTCTGAGGAGGTGAAAATTAAGTTGATCATTCAAAGATAACTTTTGAGAATAAAATGTATATGGCTTTTCTGCCATTCTTTATGTCTGCTACCCTGCATGTGATTTGAATTTTACTATTGAGTTTTATAGTGCTATATAAACTGTACATACGAATTCTTTGTTAAATATGTAGTGTGTATGTGTTTTCTCTTAGTGTAGGTTTTATTATTATATTTATTTATTGTTCATGTTCATTTCTTGTGTTTTTAATCTTTTATTTTTTCCTCTCACTTTTCTCTGTCTACATCTTCAATAGTTCTTTTTAAATTTTTGTATCTTTTTTCTCTTTCCTCTATCTAAAAATGCACATTACAGAACATATGCAACATTTATTTTGTGAGAAAACCTCATTTCACTTAACATGATAATCTTTAGTCCTTATCAGTTCCTGAAAATAACACAATCCTACTTGCTGTGTCCAAGTGCGCCTGCGTGTGTGTGTGTGTGTGTGTGTGTGTGTGTGTGTGTGTGTGTGTGTGTATGTGTGTGTGTGTGTGTGTGTATGCATATGATTGTGCTTGTAGAGGATTCAAGTTGTTGATTTGTTATTCAGGTTGTTATTGATATCCATTTGCTTTCCTCTTTATTTACCAAAGCAGACTTTCTTGCTGAACTTGGAGCTCAGGGATTCCTGCTAGTTTAGCTAAAGAACTTGCCTCAGTTATTTTATCTCCTCTTCCCGAGTTATAGGATTTGAGGTGGCCTCTTGCTTGGCCCGCATTATATGGGAACTGGGGATCTGTAAGCTGGCTTTGTCTACTGAGCCATCATCACAACCACATCTTACTCTTTTTCAGTGGCTGAATTCAATTTCATCATGTACATGTACCACATTTTCCCTCTCCTCATTTATTTTTGGACACCTTCGTTGGTTCAGTATGTTGGTTATTGTGCATAATGCTGTGGTGAACATGGAGATAGCTACATGATGAACATGCATATAGTAATCTGATTTTGATACTTTTGGGTATATTTCCCAAAGTGATGTAATTTGGTTATATTGTTGTTTTAGTTTTAATTTTGATAGCAACTGTATTCATATTTTCTAGGTGGGTTGTCTAATTTACATTTCCATCAACAATATTTAAATATTTTCTTTCCTTTGTGTCTTTGCTAAGAGTTGAACTTCTAGTTTTGTTGATGATAGTCAAATGTGGTTTTTATTTTTATTTTTATTTCTATATGTTATTTGGTGTCAACAGTTTTAAATTCCTTAATGTCTGTTTAACAATATTGTTCTACTAGCTTAAGTTTTTCATATGTTAGCCTTCATTTGTCTGTTCTTGTTTGTAGCAGTTCATCCAGTTCAGGTTTTGCTATTCCTCTGCATAAGCTCATCTTTTGCCCAATATACTGCTATTATGGAAAAAATAAAAAATGGTTTTTGCTTGTTCAGATGAGGGGAGCATACTCACAAGACTCTTGAATGTGACTGTTTTAAAAGCTGTTTTACTTTGAGAAAATTTGTTAAAAAGTAAAAAGAAGTTATCAAAATAGAAGTTCTTGTTGCTTTCTCAGACCTAGTGGTAAATCTTCATTTTAGTGTTGTTCTGTTCAGCTCACACACTTTTAATTTACCCTTTTAAACGATTTGTCTTTGTTGATCTCTATTTTTTGAGATTTTGTTCTTCTAGTCCCTCTGCCCTGGTCTATGATTTCATTAGAGCCGTTTAAGATCGTTGGTTTCAAATCTTTGTCTAGTGAGTTTAAGCCATTCCTGCGTGTTCTCCTAGTTGGCTCTGTTTCTTTGTTTTTAGATGGACCATACTTACTTATTTTTAGGCTTCAGGTTTTTTTCAAACTTGATTTTTAATCTTTTTATACCTCTGTGAATTAGACCCATGGCTTCACATCATACTAGTAACAGTCATTCTTCTATTTAGTTCCTATAGCCTTGGAAATTGGTCATTTAAAAAGAAGTATAATGTAGAAATACTTGATATGAGACATACCTGACTTCTGATTTGGGAATCTTATTTTTTAGGTTTTGTTTTTATAGTGACTGTACTAAGTGTTTAAAAGCTTTGCATTCATTCTCTGTTGCTTGTGACTATTGAATTCTGTTTCTGTTTCTTTGGCTTCTTTTGACAGTTCCTGAAAAGGCTATAATGAGAGAGGTGGGGGGGAGGGAAGGAGAGGGAGGGAGGGAGGGAGGGAGGGAGGGGAGGGGAGGGGAGGGGAGGGGAGGGGAAGGGGAGAGGAGAACAGAGACTCACATATTCAGTCTTAGGAATTGGTTCTGCATCCAGTAAAGCCTAAGGGCTAGCTGGAGGTCAAAGCTTTCAGCTTCAGGACACCTTTCTTTCTTTCTTTCTTTTTTTTTTTTTTAAAGAGTGCTACTGCCTGGGAGCATGTTTATGGCTTTCTTAAGTCCCTTTTGTACCCTGGAGCATTAAAAGGACCTTATAACCTCAAAAGTCTACCTTTTCCACTTGAATATTTTTTTTTTCTTGTCACAAAGAATATTTCCTTTCTTGTCTTTCTTGCTTTAGGCTGCTACACACAGTCTTTGTACCTCTTTCTCAGCTAGCCTTGAAAAGCTGTGGTAGTGCAAGCAAAGGAGGATGCTTTGTGCCTTTCTTGGAGTTTCCAAACAGATGGGGACCCACAAAGGTCTGCTGCTTCTGGGGCTGGCAGTCCATAGCGTGGGCCCATATGACTGTTGCCAGTCTTGGTTGTAGGAAGTTATAGGATAGTAAGCAAGGCTATTTAATATTCCACAGTGTTGTTAACAAAAGCAATGGCTTTTTTATTTACTTTTACTAGAATCTAGGCTTTGAAAGTTTTATTATACTTTTTGCCAGCATTTTGAGTGCATGCGTTCCCTCTTCAGATTGTTTTGTCAAAGAAATGTGTTAAAAACTTATTTCCCTTGAAAATAGAAACTGAGGGGCTGGAGAGATGGCTCAGCGGTTGAGAGCACCGTCTGCTCTTCCAGAGGACCCGGGTTCGACTCCCAGCACCCACATGGCAGCTAACTGTCTGTGGTTCCAGTTCCAGGCAGACACCAAGGCAAATAGATAAATAAATAAATAAAGTTTAAAAAAAAAAAAGAAAATAGAAACTGAAAGTGGAAGCTGAAGTCTGGTTTTAACAACTGAGAGTTGTGTATAACATACTGAGTATAGTGGGAAAAAGTGTCTCCTGTGTAGACAGTTTTAGGTCAACTTGACACAAGCTAGAGTCATCAGAGAGAGCCTCCACTGAGCAAATGTCTCCATAAGATCAGGCTGTAGGCAAGCCTATAGGGAGTTACCTTAATTGATGGGGAGAGTTGTAGATGAGGCCACCCCTGGGCAGGTGGTCCTGGGTTCTGAAAGAAAGCAGGCCAAGAAATCCATAAGCCATAAGCAGCAGTCTTTCTTCATGGCTCATGCATCAGCTCTTGCCTCCAGGTTCTTGCTCTGCTTCAGTTCCTGCCTTCACTACTTTGGATGATGAACAGTTCTATGGAACTGTGAGTGAAATAAATCCTTTCCTCTCCAAGTTGCTTTTGCTCATCATGTTTCATTACAATAGTAACCCTAACTAAAATACCCTCCAAAATGAAGAGTATTTCCCTTCAATTTTGTTTCATATGAAACCTTAGTAACAGAAGCAAGATTAAGGTAGCAAAGCTTTATAAAGAGTTGAAAAATGTCTTTGGTTCTGTAATAATCTCTAGAGCCTTACAAAAAGTTATATGGGAATGTGATTAATTCCTTGTTGAAAGAAAATAGAAGCATACAGTACAGAAAGCTTAGCAGATCACTTGAGAACTGGCCTGCAAAGTAAAGCCTGTTGCTTCCTTTCCTCCTGCTTTTTTACTCTCCCATTCTGTGGCCATTCTTTCTCTATGAACTATTGAGTAACTTACATATGCTTGGCAGTGTACTTGTCATATAACATATAGTTGATAATAAGACAGAAATGGTTCTTATTCATTAAAAAGCTTACTGTAATATGTGAGATGTAAAGCAATTTCGTAAAACATAATCATGTGTCTGTCAGTCTTGAAAACAAATTCCACAGATGGTAGCCCATGGGCTCTATATGATTTGTAGCCAATCAATCCACATAGTTCTAGAACAAGCTAGGAGTTCTTACAGTCTAGTTGCTAGCATAATGGGTCTGGATAACAACCCGTTTCATTACTTACAGATAACTGGCTCTCATAATGCTGCCTTGTCACAGACAAAGATTTTGTAACTCTTCTTCTATATAAACACTAATCTCATATTGAGAGATCTGCTTTTATGATTTCAGTCTCAGTTTATTGTGTTCTAAATACTTCAGTTTTCTAACATTACCATACTAGAGATTAAGACGTCATTCAATGGGTTTTGGAGATTGTACATGTTTAGTCCCTAATATTATTCAATGATTGGCACATGAATACATTATAATGGAAATTTAAGAGAAAGGCAATTTTTCTGAGGAAGATTTTTGGGATTGAGTGGTATCTAACCATTGGTATTGGTAGATATTTGGAGTTTTATGATTGGAGATACTTGGAAAAATAGTGGCATTTAAAATATCTAAGGTTTGAAAGAAAACTCTATGCCATGTATAGGAATAAATGTATACAGAGTCTTAGATGAAAAGTGACTGTGTATACCCCTTTTAATGTCAGTATCTAGAACAGTAAGAAGACTGAATCTAAACAGCAAATTGAGATTTAATGAGCAGGGTTATAATTTTAGAATTTATTGTAATAAATAAATTGCAAGAACTCCAACTGGTTTATAATTGTTCCTTTTGATCAAAGTAATACTGAATTATTTAATAACATCTCAATAGTCTGCAATTCTAAAAATCTTATAAATAAAATACTTACAATATTAGTAATTAAAATTTTTAGTTCTCTGACGAGCCATTGTTTTTTGTTGTCATCATTTTGCATTCCAGCTGTTTTACCAATATACTTTCTTATATAAATAAGTTATTGTCATTTAAAAAGCTGAGCTCTGGTGTTTATTTCATATTAACTCAGTCGACTGGTGTTCTTGAGTGGGGTAAGGCCTATAGGTAAAGAACAGAATTTCCTCTGAGAACAGAGTACCAAAGCAGTACACCAAGAATCCTCAGTTTCGGGAACTTGCTAGTCAGCAGTTTCATTCTGTGGGGCAGGGATTTGACACACCCTTTTGCTTTTATTTGTATATTTTGTTACCTAGGGCTTAGACTTTCTTGTACCACATCCTTTGCCTTCTAGAATATTTTCTATAATTTTTCTCTTTCAAAATGAACTGTTAATTTTCCTGTAATTGAAATTTATAAATTTACTTTCTCATGCCTATAATTCTAGCACTTTAGCCTAATGCAGGAGAGTTTTAGAGTTCAATAGAAGTTTAGATGGTTAAAGCTAAACAAAATGTCAGAAATTACCTAATCATTTCTACTTCCCCAGTGATTTTGTTTTTGTGGTCTGCTATCTCTAGAAATGTCATTTCTTATAGCAATCTGCCTTTCTTCATAGTTATTGTAACCATGCCATTTACTTTTATTTTTTAAGCAAGTTTACTGTTAATCCTAGTTGGAGAGAATAAGACCACTACCACAATTTTTTGAGCCAAATTTGAAGTAAGCTTTATTAAAGCTGATACTGAATGTTGACACTGGGTATCTGTATCTATACTTTTTTCTTCTTTTTTAATGGGCTCATTATGTACCCCTGGTTGTCCTAAACTCACTATATATTGCTCTGTTGACAAAGCTGGTCTCAAACTCACAAAAGTCCACCTGTGTCTGCCACCTCATTGTTGATTTTGTGGTTACCCACTACCTTTTTATTTTTTTATTTTTTTAGGATCAGATCTTTTGTTGAACTTGACATTCACTGATTTGTCTAGTCTGACTAATCTGTAAGCTGTAGGGATGCTCTTGTCTACACTTTTGCAGTGGTGTAGGGGTAGGGAGCTGGAAGACAAGGGCTGCTATGGTCAGAATTTTTTTTTAAAGTTAGAGAATCTTGACCTCAAGTCTTTATGTTTATGCACCAAGCATTTCACTGACAAAACCATTTCCCTTGGTTCTATGCTCTGTACTTCTAACAAAGTCAAACTCATTTAGTTCTCAGAACAGAAAAGAGCTCCAATCACTGTTGGATTACTGTGGTTAGAGAAGTAGCTTACCAAGGTCATATAGATAGTGAGTGGTTTAGATTGAATCTGAATGTAGGAAATTTGAATGGAGAGTCAATTGCTTAATCACTTTTGCAGCAGATTTCATAAGTAAACCAGAAATAATAGAGTCGAGATTATTTCAGATGCAGATGGAGAATAGTTCAATCAAAGATCAAAATTTATCAGAGGCTCTAGTTACTTGGACTTGAATTTTGTATTATATGTTAAAAATATTCACTGAACATAACTTAAAATTTAAGAAATGTTTAATTTTATGACTGAGAATAATCTTAAATGAGATTTTGTTGCTTATACAAATTCTCATAAAGACAGTCTTGAGCTTGAGCTTTAACAAGAATATACATGGATAAAAAATATGACTTTATTCATAACAATAATAATAATAATAATAAAAGGCAGTCTTATTGCAGTTGGATCTTGAGTCCCCATCTATGTTATGACTGTCTTTAAGTTATTTAATTCTGTACATGAGATTCTTTGTGTCTAAAGTAAAGAAGCTAATAGACTGTTAGGAAATAAAAAGTAGTTAAGTAGCCCTGATGCCATTCTAGGTAATATGGCGGTGCTGTGTCATTTGCCCTGTTGTCGCTGTTTATGTAGATTTGGGAAGGCTTTTCAGTTGTAGAAAATGAGTTTCTTGAATTTTACTTTCTGTTTCAGATCTTGATTTCCTTGGCTTTCACTGTACAGTGACCCTTATTTTAAGCTGGCCTTTATGCTTTATATATTTTATAGGATTGCTGGGTTTGAATAAGATACACTACATGTACACATCTTTTCCTGGAATTTAGCACTGTGTGTGAACATGTTCTTGTCTATTAGTATGTAATAGTAAAAGTTCTTAAATAACTTAACACAAAATGCTTCATGAATGAAGAAATGAATGAATATTTTCAAATATATCATTTTTTAAAAAATGAGTAGTTATTTTTTCTAAATATTTTATTCTATAGACTAAAAGGATACCTACCAATTTGTCATTTTACTCTAAAAATAATGTTTCTAATTGAATGTCATTGTCTTTACTAGTGCTCTATTGATACGTAGAGACACCATGACCATGGCAAATCTTATAAAGGAAAGCATTTAATTGGAGCTTGCCGAAATTATCAGGCATTTAGTACATTATCATCATAGCAGGGAGCATGAAGGCATGCAGAAAGACATAGTGCTGGAGAAATAGCTTCAGAGTTCTACACTTGGATCTGTAGGCATCAGGAAAAGAGAATCCCTGAGCTTGGCTTGGACTTTTGAAACCTCGGAGCCCACCCCTAGTGACGTACTTTGTCTAGGAAGGTCATACCTTCTTCTAATTCTTTCAAATAGTGCTACCTATTGGGGCCATTCTTATTCTAGCTACAACGGTAGTAATTCATGTGATTTGATTAGCAGAGTAAACATGCCATAGGATTTTATTATCTGTGTATTCATCTATTATTGTGCATTTAGTGGGGTAGGTAAGGTCTTTAAAGTAGCATGTTGATGGGAACAGTAGTAACTTTTGAGTCATTTGGCACAATTTATAATGTTGACAGTAAATTATCTTTTTTAAAAATTGCTATTTTAGAAGGTTATAAGGTCTTACATATTTCTCTTACAAATTATTCCTTTAGTGTTTCAACACTTACTATAAGTTGTTCTTTCATCAGTTTTAAATCATGTCATATTCTTTGTTGAAACTGAGCCAAACTACTTTTTATTACATCTTTTTAAACTATAACTACAGTAATAGAAATATGAAAGTGAATTTTGTCTTAATATTTATCCTTAGATAGGTATCAATATCTATTCTTAGATACTGTATCACTTCTGATCTTTTTTTTTTTTTAAAGGGAATTTGCCTGAATTCCACTCTGTAATTATTTGTTGTAATTTGTGTATTTCTCTAGATATGTACATACTGTTTTCTTTCATCTCCATAAAAATTAGATTTCTCTTGCCAGTTTAATTTCTTATGTTGGTAACTCTTAAAATGTGATCAAAGTTTGCTTTATGCAAGATGACTTAGGAAATTTTTGGTGTCCATACTTCCTTGATAGTTGATTGTTTGATATTATTCTATGCTGATATTGTAAATAACCTCCATGCCATTTCTACTTACTTTATTTTTTCCTGTTTACTTTCAGCTGGTTGGTGGGGAATTTGATTTGGAGATGAATTTTATTATCCAGGACGCTGAGAGCATAACGTGCATGACAGAGCTTTTGGAGCACTGTGATGTAACATGTCAAGCAGAAATATGGAGCATGTTTACAGCCATCCTACGAAAAAGTGTTCGGAATTTACAGACCAGCACAGAAGTGGGGCTGATTGAGCAAGTATTGCTGAAAATGAGTTCTGTAGATGACATGATAGCAGGTATGACACGGTCTGATAGAAAATTAAGATTTAAAAAGCTATTAGGTTTTTTGTACTTTCTTTATATTCTTCAGTGAATAAAAAGTGTAGAAATTATCTTGATTTAAAACAAATAAGTAAGAGGAACACCTGACTCAGTCTTGATGTTGGGGGGAGAAAACTGGATTTGCCAGGAGTGGAGGCTGAACTAAGCAATATTGGGACCTTGGGACCTTGGGATCGCCTGTCCATGGGGGGGATGGGGAGATGTGGACAAGAGAGAATGACCTGATGTGGTGGGAGGGGGAAAGGACCTTGAATAAGGATATACAAGGGTAGAAAATGTGACTTCTTTGTTCATAATAATAAAAAAAGAAGAAAAGGAAATATAATGACAAACCACATGTCTTCAATTATATACAGTAAAAATTGTACTGGTGTTCAAAAAATAAAATAAAACAAATAAATAGAAATATATGGACAAATTGACTTTTATGTTAATAGAAATGTGCAGACTAGAAGAGAAAACAGAATTGTTTTCTGGGCAAAAATAATTATTAGATTTTTCCCCCCTTAGTTTTATTAAAACATTCGTGCTATGAATTACTAAGTACAGTAGAAAATTATCAGAAATATATGCAGTATTTTTGTTACATATAACTAAACTATAACATATTTAAAATATCGCAATATATAGGTCAGAGCTATCTACCAAGTTGCTCCAGTGCTTCCCAATCAGCAGAACCTTCCCAATCATCTAGAACCTTAAGACTCACCAAGATATATCTTTTTAAAGTACCTATTATTGCCTTAATTTTTTTTTGGGGGGGGCACTTCTCTGTTGAACCTAGTTCTAGATTTCTTATTGTTATGATAAGACACCACAACTAAACAAATTGTTGTTTTAAAAGGTTTTATTGGGCTTATAGATTCAGAAAGTTAAAGGCCATGTTGGGAAAGCAAAGACATGGCAGCAGGAATGCGAGCTCTCATCTGGGTTTGTAAATTAGAAGCAGAGAGCCACACTAATGGCCCCATTGACACACGTCCTCTGACAAGGCCATACCTCCTAATCCTTTCATAATAATCTCACCAAGTGAAGGCCAACTATTCAAGTATGTGAGCTTATAAAAGCCAGTTTTATTCAACCACTATGGCACATACTGGAAATAGTATATAAAATGTATATAAAGTGGATTTATTTTGCTTATATTATTTGATATACTAACTTTGAAATCCTAGATTTGTTGCTAACAACTCTAAGCTGTTTGCAGTATTAGTTACCTCTGTCGTTAGATATGTTTCAATAGACCCACATATTGATTCAATAGACATCATATTCTGATGACCCACAATAGCAGTTATTTCTAGAAAATAAGTACAGTTTGAAAAATCTTGTTTTAGCTTGGGATCTGAAACACCTTGGATGCCACTCCCCCTAGAGGAACATCTGACTCAGTCAGTCTCCATGTTGGGGATAGAAAACTGGATCTGCCAGGAGTGGAGGCTGAACTGAGCAATATTGGGACTTTGGGACCTTCTACCCGTGCTGGGGAGGAGATGGGAGATGTGGAGAAGAGAGAGTGACCTGAGGGGGCAGGAGACGGAAGGAACCTTGAATAAGGACATACACGAATAGAAAATGTGACTTTACTCATACTAAAAAAATGATATTGGCAAAAAAAAAAAGAAAAAAGAAAATTCTTGTTTTGTTTTTTACAAATAGATATTTAGTCTCTATGTATTCTGACATTAGAGATTTTCATAATTCTCTAAGTGTCAATCTGACTGTATAGTAATATTTTTAGTCCTTAAAAATAATTCAGACCTAGAGATTTTTAAAAACATTTTTATATATGTACTTTTACATTTTAAATTTTCAGAGTAAAACATCACAAAGAAGGAAATGAACAGAGAGATTAACAAGAATGAATTTTAAATTTTAAAAAATCAAAATTTGTTTTTTTATTATTTTGAAAGCATGTCTAAAGTGACATGTATTTCTGTTGAGCATGGTTTTGGAGGAATAATAACATGACTAAAAATGAGATTAAACTTGCAGTACTTTCAACATTTAGAGTCATTTGGTAGGAATTTGTATAAGTGAGTAGTGTGTATATGTGTGTAAGTTTGGTGTTACAGTGTATATTATTTAGAATATCTTATGATCTTTCAATCCTGACAGCTGAGTTTAAGACCTTTTCTTTTTTCTTTTTTGGGTAAAGTGGCTGCTACTTTACAGAATAGTTTTACAATGTCCATAATTATATACATAGTAGTTTATAGTAGTTACTGGAACTTAATTTATGAGCATGGAGATAAAAAAGCAGTGATGACTTGATAAGACATTCCCTATTAATTCCTAAGTTCTTTAATTCTCTTTTTTTTTCTTGGTAGATTTTCTTCCCAATAGCTAAAGGGTAGGAGAAATGGGAATGAGTGTCTTGGGAAAACAAAAACAAAAACAAAAACAAACATGCTGCTGTTGTATGAGGTTTCTGGCCTGGCCTTTCTGGCCTTGCTGGCCTTGCCCTGAGTTCCTGACCCACTGTCCCATAGAATCACAAAACTACACAGATGCTTTCGTTAATTTTACACTCTTTGGCCTAGGGCTCAGGCTTCTAACTTGCTAACTCCTTCATCTTATCTCAATCCATCATTCTTATATTGTTCAGCCATGTGGCTTGGTACCTTTTCTCAGCAGCATTTCAACTTCTTTTCTCTGTGACTTGTGGCATCTCTGCAGTGTCTCTTCTCATTGGCAATTCTCTGGCATCTCTCCTTGGCGCTGCCTGTTCCCAGAGGTGTTTTTTTTTTTTTTTTTTTTTTTTTTTTTTTTTTTCCTTGGGTTTTTTTTTTTTTTTTTTTTTTTTTTTTTATTCTTGTAGCCCCACCCATAGTTCCTGTCTGCCTTTGGCCAATCAGCAATTTTATCAAATAAGTAGGTGAGACAATTATTTACAATGTAACATCATAATCCCACTACATACTGCTTAACTATTTATGATAGAGAAATTAAAATTTGGATACTTTACTATAAGTTTGAATTAGTGCCTACACACTATTAAATTCCCATCTTTGAGTGCTATAGTATGTTAAGTTCATAAAGGTATTCTAAGGTTAATCATTTAACAATCATATCACTAAAATGGGTTTAATTATTTGCAATAAATTGATTAAAAACAACTTCTATAGCAGTAGTAATTATTTTTCTCTTTTTAAATTTTTGTGTTTGCAAAATTATCTGCCATAATAAAATTAAACTGAACTGCTTGGTTATGGGTAATCCACAAATTATAATGTACCATATAAAAAAATTTAAAAAGTAACTTAGTACAAATTTTCTTTTTGCACTGATCACTGTAAATAGAAAGTTGATTTTTTTCTCAAAATATTTTATGTAAATATTTAGGAATTCTTTAGTGATAGCTATTTTAGCTAAAAGGTTCTTGCTTTTAATAGTTTTTATTTTTATATAGGATTTCCTTTTAGGAAGAAGTATGATATATGCACTGACATTTTCATCCAATTTTATTACATAAATAATGAGACATTTTGCTTCAATTAAAGATCTCTCAAAAATGACATAAACTATCAAAATGTTACCATACGTTGCTTACTCTTAATGATATAAGTAAAAAGTAATGAATTACTTATTGCTGATGATAACTATATTGAATTTTGAAATATATACTTAAATTTTTAAACTCCAGTTATTAATCTTTGTATTTGACAATATAGATTTCATAATCTGATTTGTCTTATTATGTCAATTGGTAATAAATTGTATATTTGTATCTATGTGCATGTTTTCATTAACTTGCATATGATATTAACACTTTAGATGTGAAATATATATATTACCAATTGATGTAAGAAGATAGATCAGGTTATAAAATCATATGCAAGTTAATATCATATGCAGTTTAATTTTTTACAAACAATATTGAAAAAATATAATGTGTGGAGAAAGTTATCAGACACAAGGTTAATTTTTCTCAGTATATGGTGAGTTGAGTCTGTTACACACTCATAAGCATTCACCTGGGTAATGAAAATCAGTAGCATTGTCTTTAAATTGGATCCAGATTAGTGAGTGGCAGTGAGAAAATTCATACTACCTAGGTTTGAATACTGATTTTGCTGTTTACTGACTATGCCTTTTTAGGCAATGGGACTAAGATATCTGGACCCCATAATTTATTCAATTTTAAAAGGAGATGCTGACATTTAAAAACTCATTGTCTGATTTTGAGGGTTTCTGATATTAGTACATATAAAGTACTTGGAATAGTGCCTCATGTAGAATAAATGTTCAAAGTTGTTAATTACCCAAGTACTCAGTGGCTCACTACTGTGCTTTATTGGTCAGCTTGCTAATTTGAAAATAGCCGGTGTGCAATACTAAGTCTTGGTACCTTTGAATATATTTACTTCCCTTTTTCGACTTGTAACAAATCTCTGTGTCTGCCTTATGAACTAGAACAGGTAGTCATGAGGACACTTAGAGATATCAGATTTTTATGTAGAAGTAACATTTGGTAACTTTCTACTCTTTCAAAAATATAGTAGCTTAATAGATGAATTGATGCCTAGAGTGTAGAGTAAATTTATTCTCCTCTGCAGATCTTCTAGTTGATATGCTGGGGGTTCTTGCCAGCTACAGCATCACTGTCAAGGAACTGAAGCTTTTATTCAGCATGCTTCGAGGAGAAAGTGGAATCTGGGTAAGCTGTGGTCAGAGGGAGGAGTCTTTAACACCAGTGCATTAATACTTAATATTCAACAAATTGTCCCTGAAGAGCCATATATTTGAATTGGTAATGATAACTATTTCTTTCTCAAACCATTTATTAAATCATTTAAATGCAATTTTTTCAATAGTTACCATACAGTCTATTGATTAAAAGTGGTGTAGTTGGTATTATTGCTAACTTTCTACAATGACTGTTTCTTTCATTGTTTTCTCAGCCAAGACATGCAGTAAAATTATTGTCAGTTCTTAATCAGATGCCACAAAGACACGGTCCTGATACATTTTTTAATTTCCCTGGGTGTAGTGCTGCGGTAAGCTTAAATACATGTTAATTAAATATATATATTTTACCTATTTCTCTGTTATCTGAGTTTATTTGATGTTCTTCTAGTTTGTCCTTTCTAGATTGTCCTATGAATAAAAATGATAAAATCATATTAAGTGTATCTATGTTTGTTTTGTTATTGGGAAGGGTGTTGTAGACAATTTTGATATGTAGCCTGACTGGCCTCTACCTCACAGTCCTCCTGGTTCCTGAGACTTGGATATGCATCACCATGTGCCCTGTTACTCCTGTTGGCTTCACAGTGCTTTAGAGCTTGCCCCTATCTCCATCAACACTCTCCAGGGCAGGTTTTCTCAGCTGTAACTGTTCTAGCTCTATTAAGAAAGTGAAGTTCTCCTGAAAACTAGTGTAAAGCATAAGAATCAAAAATTTCTGAGGAATATGCCATTCACATGTGTTTTATATTGTAGAAATTAGAGGAGAGGTTTGGAGAAGAGTCTGGAATCTGCTGAGCAAGCTAGAAATGATACTTAATCTACTATGTGTTTCAGCAAACAACATGTAGAGATTATTTAAATGAACTAAATTTATTTCTGTGGTTGTTTCATTTTGGAGGGGAGGGAAGTTTTATTGTAGTGTCTTTGTATTTCATTTAACTAATAATTTACCGTTTTTCATTGTTTTGTAGGCAATTGCATTGCCTCCTATTGCAAAGTGGCCTTATCAGAATGGCTTTACTCTTAATACTTGGTTTCGTATGGATCCATTAAATAACATTAATGTTGACAAGGATAAACCTTATCTTTATTGGTAAGAAGCAAACTTTATCTTAGGACTTTTTCCTTTATGTACTTGAATTTTGAAATTAGACACTATCATAAAGCCTGTGTAACTGATATTTATTTATTTACTAACAATTTACTAATGATTAGTGTGTTCACATTTTTTTCTTCCTCTTAAACGGTGATAAATCTGTTAGAGGGATTACTAGTGTCTGATGTACTATATAAGACACCAATTTCCACTAGAGTTTATTTACTCTGTTTTTCATTTCTTCAAGTATAATTGACCTAGAAGTTAAAATTAATAATACCCATGAAAGAAATTATAACCAAATAAGATTTTTTTAATATTCATGTTCTTAATTAGACTGTATGTATATACTTATTTGATCATTCATATTATTATCAAAATCAGCTTTTATGGTAAATTCTTTTGACAAACATAGGAAACTAGAGACCAAGCTGTTATTGGTAATATGAATTATGTTAAAATGAGTTTTGAATGGGCTAAGAAAAGATGGTCTTTCACAGCAAATGAAGTCCGCCTAATAGACCTTTTCATCATTAATTTATATCTGTGGTGTTTTACATTTAAATACAAAAACTTTTCGTGCTCTATTATTTCTCATGTTAAATTCCTTATTTTTAAGTTACTGTAAACCTTATGTTTTAGTTTCTATTTGGCCAGTGTGTTAAGTATAACTGTATAAAGAATTAAGTTTTATTATGTAAGGTTTTAGTAAATGTTCGTATATTTCTTTTAACCAGTTTTTATATTCTTGTATTTATACAGTTTTCGTACTAGCAAAGGAGTTGGTTACTCTGCTCATTTTGTTGGCAACTGTTTGATAGTTACATCTTTGAAGTCTAAAGGCAAAGGTTTCCAGCACTGTGTGAAGTATGATTTCCAGCCACGCAAGGTAGGGCAGAATAGATGTTTCCCTTGGAGATTATATTGGTTGCCATTCACCTTGTCCCAGGCTTTGCTGCTTTGACTTCTATAATGTTCTTTAACTTTTCTCCTGAATATCTGTGCTTTTCTTTTTTCTGTAATTTCTTCTTACCCTTATGTCTGATTTTTTTTTTTTTTGTCTTTTGACCAATTTTTTTTATTTCTCTCGTACTTGTTTATTCTCAGAGTCTGATCTAATTTCTTCCAGGAAGTACGTGCTGAATATTTCCTGAGAACCATACCTGTAGTAACTAAGGGGTGTGACAGTGTATAGAACCAGAAACATCTCACTTTTTTGCCACTTATATGTTAGTGAGGATTTTTATTCAGTTTTATAATTGCTTCTACTTTTATTCATCAGTGCTATTTTTTTGGCTTCTCACCACCTGTAAGATGTTGCCACTTGGTGCCATTCCACTCCCAGACCTTAGAACATAAAACACTGCGTTTTTGCTCTTTGGGTCCATGTTCACAAATGTGGTGAAATCTTCTGGTTTAGATGTCTACTATCTTCATAATAATTGGGGCAAGTTATTAATCTATTTTTTCATTACTTTTCTAGTATGTATTATTTCTCTGAAATACAATCTTTCTTGTAAAATTTTATTATCTGCTGCTTAACTTTTTACATTACTTTTTTTTCATCTTGAATGATTAGTTTCTTTACTAAACTATTTTGTACACTAATATTAGACTTATCTTCCTGATTATATTCATTTGTTTAAGCTAATGATTTGCTTTTCAGTAACTACAAAGTAAATTAAAACTTGCATCCCTGTGCTTTATGATCTGAATCAATTAGGTTTGCTTGTTCAGACAGTTCTAAATCTTTAGATCACATCCTATCAGATTGGTCCACGTCAGGTAACATTCCTATGCAATCTTTTTCTGAGCTTCCTCCTTCCCTTCCCCCTTTTCCTGCCTCCTTTATTGGGAATCCAACCGAGGAGGTACATGTGTGCTAGGTAAGCACTGTATCAAAGAACTGCACACCCACCCTTCTTCCTTGATATATATTATTTTCAGATACAAATAATGCCACTTTTTATACTTGTTTTTTAAATTTTTATTGTTTATTTGTATATCCGTTTAGTGAAGATTGAGACCAGAATATGTGTTGGGTTCATTTTTTTTTTTTTATTCTCTCAAATGACCGACAAAGTATTGAATTTAGTAGAATGCCAATAAGTTGGGTAGCAGTATAAAAATAAGAGATACATGGGCTGGAGAGATGGCTCAGAGATTAAGAGTAATGGCTTTTCTTCCAGAGGACCTGGGTTCAACTTCAAGCACACATATGGCGGCTCACAACTATCTTTAAATCTAGTTCCAGAGATCCAACACCTTCACAGAGACACACAAGCCTGCAAAACAGGAAGAAAAAATATATAACTTAAACAAATAAAAAAGAGCTTTTTCTTTCTAAACACATAAGTTTCATTAATCTAGGTCAGTGGCTAACTTGTGGGTTAAGACCCCTGCAGGGGCATATATAACATATTCTGTATATCAAATGTTTATATTTCAGTTTACGACAGTAACAAAGTTACAGTTATGTTGTAGCAGTGAAATAATTATATGGTTGCGTTCACCACAACATGAGGAACTGTATTAAAAGGTCACAACATTAGGAAGGTTGAGAACCAGTGATCTAGATAGCAATAGAGCTTATTAGAATTTCAAATGTTTTTGACAAATATTATAGATTTCTTTTTCTATTGAAAATAGATTTTTTTTCATACAATATATTCTGATCATGGTTTCCCCTCCTTGAGCTCCTCCCAGCTCCTCTGTCCCAGCTCCTTCCTCCCAGCCTCTCCCAGCCTCTCCCAGCTCCTCCCAGCTCCTTCCTCCCAGCTCCTTCCTCCCTGCTCCTCCCAGCTCCTTCCTCCCAGCCTCTCCCAGCTCCTCCCAGCTCCTCCCAGCCTCTCCCAGCTCCTCCAACCTTCCCATCCACCCACATCCTTAATAGAAGGATTTAAGAAACTTTTCCATACAGTAACAATGATAAAAACTAGCTAGAAGTCAAAAAATAGAAGGAAATGTTAATAGAGAAGTAAAAGCAGTTCAATCTATTTGTTAATATTTTATTTATTTATTTATTTCCTGTTTCTTTACAAAAATGCACTCTTGTTTCTCTTAGCATTTTAAATACAAGGAATTCAAAGGGTCTTGGGAGGAATAGGCCCCAGGGACTAATAGGGCTTCAAATTTTTTTCCTACAAAGAGTATAATAAACCTTGAAAATTATAGTTATTTGGCCTTATTGTTTTTAATCATTATAGAAAAAGTCATCTTAATTTTTTCTTTTTTTTAATTTTCCAGGAGATGAAATTAATTAAATTCTTATTACGCTTCAATTAGGGAAAACTATAACTCAGTAAGTAGTGACATGGACACTAAAAATTTTGTTAAGCTACACCACTTAAGAGTTAGGTCTGTGACCTCTAAGTGCTGAGAAAAGTTTCATCAAGCTTCTCTGCAGCCTTTTGCTTGTAACATTCTTTACCTCTTGTTAATTCATTATTTTCCTTTTGTACTGAGTGCTTAATATGAAGTTTAACCACTTCTAGTGATTTTTCTATGATGCCTTCAAATGCTGTTACTTCTTTTTCTAGTGTTGGGGCTGGGAGTTCCTTAGCCTCTTCTTTCATCAGGGATATAAGAAATGGGAGTAAGGGACATGAGATGTAATCACCTTGACATCTCTTGTAGGAAAGTACAAGGACTATGACTATTTTAGACTATGGCAACTGCATGTGACATTTGACATCTTAGTTGTTGTATTGCAGTGGTACATGATCAGCATCGTCCACATCTATAATCGATGGAGGAACAGTGAGATCCGCTGTTATGTTAATGGCCAGCTGGTATCATATGGTGACATGGCTTGGCATGTTAACACAAATGATGTAAGTTTAAATTTCTTAAATATATTTTACAATATTTTCTCTATATAATTCTTAAATTAATTTATATTCATATAAATTATATTTAATTTTTAAATATAGTATGCAATTGTTTCAGACACATGATTTAATGATTTAAAAAAGTAAGAATAGGATGATGTTATGTGGTACCCTCAGATCAGATCATATAGTACCTCATATGCAAACATAGGCCTGAGCTTGCCATCTGATCCAGGACAGAAAGCCTCCCATGTTTATATTGTAAAAATTTCAATCTGGCTGGGCATGGTGATGCACACCTTTAAACTCAGCACTCAGGAGTCAAAGACAGCTAGATCTCTGAGACTGAGGCCAAGGCCTGGTCTACAAAGTGAGTTCCAAGACATTCAGAGCTGTATGGAGAAACCCTGTCTTAAAAATCCTAAAAACAAAACCAACCAACTTACCAAACACAGACACACATAGGCACACACACACATACCTCAAAACCCCCAAACCCCAAAACTCAATCTGACTGCAGTGCTTAGAATTCTGTGACAGAAAAGGGCTGTGAGATCAGAAGGAGGGTCACATTCAGGATGCTCATAACACAGAGATACTTGCTTCACTTTGTGTCTCAATCTTGGAGCAGATGACCCTGGGTTCTAGACAGAGGAATCACAGAGTTGAAATCTCAAAAATGCTTGCTATTTCTGTAGTTTGGGTTTTCCCTTTCCTTCCTCCTGACATTTTAGGGCCAAAATAAAACATAGTTTGTAGTGCCCGAAGTCTTTGAGGCCAGTGATGTACAACCCTTCCAGTAATAGTTGTAATAGTAATTACTTGCTTTTAAGAAAAAACAACTAAAATCTACTTTTAAATTTTGTCCAGATCCTTTTAAATCTCTTTGAGGGAAAGGGTTGTATTATATTCTCTTGTTCGGTTTTTTTTCCTAAATAAATAAGACTATTTGCATTGCCTCCAGTCTGTCTGTAGGACAGTGGCTGACAAGCTATCCTGACCTAACCAAGTCTACTTTACCTTGTTTTTGTATGATCTGGCAGCTAATATTCTTGGATTTTCACTAAAAACATTTTTAAAAAGATTTAAGAACAACAAAGCAAATTAATACAAATATGCAAAGAAGCTATGTGAAACACACAGAACTTATAGTGTTCCTGCCTCTGCCTTTATAGGAGAAGCTTACTTTACTGCCTAATAAACTCTTAGTCGAACCATAGGCAAATAAGAACTCAGAAATAGGATTCTGCTTCCTGTCCGTTGATGTTGCAAGGAGTTGCAGTCCTCTTTATACTAACATATACAGGAAGCCCCTTTAGTTTTGTTGATTAACATTAGCTGAAAAGACAGTATTTAAAAACTACAACTAAAAGATGAAAGATTTTAAATTTGTTATGATACTACTTCAGGAAATAGAGAAACTTGCACATGTAAATGTTCTTTATGTAATACTAACTTTTAGTTTTTATAATTTAAATTGCACTTGCATATTTAAGTGATGAGTCCTTGTTTTTATATTTCATTCACATTATTTCTGTTATTGTGTGAGACACAAATGGGATTTCATATTTGATAGATCTGTTTACTACTTGATTTATCTGTGGCTCTGTATAGATTGTTAGCTGAGTATTGGTGTACTTATACAAATTAACGTGTGAGATATGATGAGGGAGAAATCTGAGCAGTAATTAACTACTGTTTCTGGCATCACTGGTTGGCATTGAAAGGATGTAGGTGTGCCATGCTTTCTAGATGGGAAATTGTTTAGGTGGATGATATTCTGAGCAGATTGTGTCATTATTGTGCATTTGCTCTTGTATAATTCTTACACATAAAAGAAGAAACTAATTTTCTTTATCATTGCTGACTTACATCTGAAAAAGTGGGTGGTATAGCTATGTGGAGAAATGAAGTAGAATTAAAATAATACTGTATATAGTTAAGATTTTATAAAGTGATTTTTAAAATTCACTTTAACTTAAATTTGATCATCTGTGAATAATAGCAATTTAAAATTCGCTTTGTTTCAGTAAACAATTTATAATTTGTTTTCTGAAGTATGAAAATTCAACTTTGAACAATTATAGACTCCTTATATTTAGTGTAACAGCTTGAAATTGTAGTCAGTCTGAGATTATGATGGGTGGTGTGTTCTTAAATCCTACTTAACTGACTTTATTTTCTCTAAAACTTGTTCATTGACTTTTATTATTGAAATACCCAAAAAATAGCTTACATAGTTTTTTTCCTATTATTATCTTAAAATACTTCTGCTAATGAAGAAATGCATTCTTAAATGTTTTGTCATTACAAAATAACAATTCATTTTTTGTGACTTTTAAAAATAGAGCTATGACAAGTGCTTTCTTGGATCTTCAGAAACTGCTGATGCCAATAGGGTGTTCTGTGGCCAGCTTGGGGCTGTGTATGTGTTCAGTGAAGCTCTTAACCCTGCACAGATATTTGCAGTTCATCAATTAGGACCTGGTTATAAGGTAGGAATGGCTATATTATTACAAATTCCCTGTAGAGGTCTTGTTGTATAGTCTGCTGTAATACTGTAGATTTAAAATGAAAAATCTTTGTTCAGTCAGGGTGTCAGCCTAGCTTTTTGAACCTTATTGTGATACTTGTCTGCCTTTTCTGTTTTTAACTATTGTTCCTTCATAAACTTTTTATTTTTTATAAAGATGTTCTATATTTAAGACATGCTTTTAGTTGTCAGATTTTTAAAAAATATTTTCTATCAGTATATTGCTTATTAAAATGGTATCTGAAATTTCAGGTTTTGAAATATGTACATTATATTGCAAACATACAAGATGACTTGTTATATTATGAACGTACAAAATGACTTGTTGAGGTCACAGGGGTTAAAAGCACTGGCTGCTCTTCTAGAGTCCTCAGTTCAATTCTTAGCAACTACTTGGTGGTTCACAACTTTTTATAACAGGATCAGATGCCCTCTTGTGGTTTGCAGGTATACATGCAGGTGAGCACCCATACAAGTAAAATACATACATGATAAATTTTTAATAAAAATGACTTGTTGAAAGGAGTACTATGGAGGAAAGAGATATTTATAAGAAGAAGCAGTGTCAAATGCTGTGTCCCACTGAGATCTCAGTTTACACGTCAGCATTTATCTGTCCCTTGCAGTTGGTCAAATATAGGGTAGTAGGCATACTCCTGGGCAAAACCATTGATACTGACTTATCATATTATTTTTATTTCTATTAAGCTTTTGAAAAAATATATTTTAAGCAAAAAAACCCAGCATTTACATCTATGAATTAGTTTTTAATAAGTACTCTTGGTACTTATGGGTAAATTACTTGAATCACATTTGTATTTGTACAATCTTAGACTATTTGGATGTGAGACAAAGTTATACATTATAAATTAAAGTTGATAATGTTTGAGGAGCACCTGTCTTATGTCATAGTGTTTTTTTATTTTTTAAAGTATAATGTTTGAATTAATGGAAAAATGTTTTTAGAAAAGTAATACTAAATACAAAAATATTCTTTTTAAATCTTTTTACATTTATATTATGTTTTATTACTTCATTTATATTAGACATGTAAGCAACAGAATTACTCTTTTAAAAAGATCTGTTTGTTCCCAGTGATTTTAATAATCAAAATACAAGAGTCTTGCTATTTTGTGTCGCCGTGACATTACATGCTGCTATCTTGTATCAATTTTGTTTTATTTGTTTCACTATGCCTAGATATGAATTGATATTAATATAGCCAGGTTTCTCTATACACCCTCCCCTGTTAGTGAAAATAGATTCCTTTCTGACATAATATAGCCCAGTTAGTTTCCCTTCCCTCTACCCCTTCCAGTTTCTCCCCACCTGACCTCCTGTCTGGCTTTGCTCTCTGTCTCACATTAGAGACAAACAGGCTTTTAAGGGATAATAATAAAATAAAATATAGAACAAGAACTAACACAACAGAGTTGGAAAACACAAATAAACAGAAGGAAAAGAGCCTCAGCGAGGGCAGGGCACAAGTTTTAGAAGTCCACTGGGTTCCTGACGTAGGAACCCCTAAAAACTCTAAACTGGAAGGCATAATGTAAACACAGAGAACCTGGTGCATACCCATGCAGCCTCAGTCCTTGTGAGTTTACACATGCTTTAATCATGTTGATTTAGTGGTCCTTGTTTTCTTGGGGTCCTCTATTTCCTCTGACTCTTTCCTCCTCCTCCTCCTCCTCCCCCCCTCCTCTTCTGCAGAGTTCTCTGAGCTCTGAGGTGAATGTTCTAAGGTCTCTCACTCTGCATAATATCTGCATACTATCTGACTGTGAATCTCTATTTGTTTCCATCTGCTGCAGAAGGAAGTTTCTCTGCTGATGACTGATCAAAGTGCTGATTATGAGTATAATAGAATGTTATTAGGAGTCATTTCATTACTACTTAAAAAAATATTAGTATTGGGTTTTCCCCTAGGTCACTAGGCTATCTAGCTAGTGTCAGGATTATGGTCACCCAAAAAAAAGTGTTGGGTATTGGTTCTATCTCGTGGAGTGGGCATTAAGTCAAATCATATATTGATTGGTTACTTTCACAAGTTTTGTGTCACCATTGCACTAGAATATCTTGCAGTTGACCTATCAGTTTGTGGCTGTGTTGGTATTTACATTTATTTTTTGGTAGCATGCAGACTACCTTCCTGTACCAAAGATGCTAGAATGTAGTGGTGAAGGCTATATGCATCCACCAGTTCAATTTCCTTATGTTCAGTGAGTTGTGTGGGTGTTGTCTTCGGCATTAGGATGTTGGTTTCAGTTTATAGAGAGCAACCAAAAGTTTTGGCAACAGCCTGAGTTGTTTGAACATTTCCATAGGACCCCATTGGCTAACAGCTCAATTAGATGTAACCAATCTTGGTACTAGAAACTTCATTTGATGACAAGAGATAACCACTTGGGATTCTGTCTCCCCATTATTTGGTATCATTCAATAAGTCCACTTTATGTATATACGTATTTTAGTAAGCTTCTACTGTAGTAGATTTTCATACTATCCTGCAAATGGCTCTTAATATTATCTGTCTTTTCCTATATCCTCTCTTTCAACTCTCATTCTCCTCCCCTCCCACTGATCCTCTTGTTCTAGCTCCCCCTATCGATAACTATCTCTTTTATTTTACTTTCCTAACAAGTTCTCTCTCTCATAGTCCTTTACTCTATACCTCTGTGGTTCTACAGATTGTAGCTTAGTTATTATTGATTTAACAGCTAATATCCAAATAAAAACAAATACATTTCATATTTGTCTTTCTTGGTCTAAGGTACCTCATTCATTGATTTTTTCCCCCTTAGTTCCATCAATTTACCTGCAAATTTCATTTTTTTATTTTCTTTCTTTTGGAATTCTTGTTCTGCCTTGTGTCAACTTTGCCTGAGAATCTTAGTATTTTTTTTGTTTAGAATGTATGTAGTCGGGGCTGGAGAGATGGCTCAGCGGTTGAGAGCACCGTCTGCTCTTCCAGAGGACCCGGGTTCAATTCCCAGCACCCACATGGCAGCTAACAACTGTCTGTAGTTCCAGTTCCAGGCAAAACACCAAATAAACAAATAAAGTTGTTTTTTTTTTTTTTTTTTTTTTTTAAAAAGAATGTATGTAGTCCTCTTTCTTTGTCTTGATTATAAAATATTTGAATTAGCTTTTATTTTTTTAAAGATACACACACACATATATATAGAATTATATATATGTGTATACATATGAGTATTTGCCTGCATTTATGTATGTGCCCCATATGTGTATCTGGTTCCCACAGAGGCCCAAAGAAGGCATTGTTCTCTTGGAACTGGACTTGCAGATGTTTCTAAACTGCTGTTTCAGTTCTGTGAGTGAGCTCAGGACCCCTGCAAAAACAGTAAATTTTCTTTATTGATAAGTCATCTCTCCACACTGTGAAGTAACTTTTCTTAAGCACTAATTAAATGATATTAAATACAGCAACAAAACATAAAGGTGAGAAATTGAAAAATAATATAAGCTATAAATCCAGTATCTCTATTGTAAATAAATTTCAGAATCAGTAGGAGCTTCCTGGCATAAGGGAAAGGGTAAGATCTAAATGTTATATCATTCTTCCACTCAGAAACTAGCCAGCATTGGGTTGAACAATTTTGTGAATCAGAAATTTATTAGGCTCTTTCTTGGCATGCTTTTTTTAACAGTGGTAAAAATGAGTCAGAGTCCTAAGTCATTGTATTCTTTCTATAAGTAGTGTCATTATATAGGATTTCAAGGACCTATATAATTTAAATAGGGTTAAGCACTTGAACCAGTTTCAGAAAGTGATGGAACAGCTTTCATGGGCTTCTGCCAGTTCAGAATTTGTGAGTGCCAATTCCAGTTGAAGAAGCTGGAGATGGTTGAGGCACAATGCTGTTTGAAGAGCATAGTACCTTGTGAGGAGTGCAACTGGAAGAGATGCACAGGGGGTTCACTTTGGTGTGTGCACATACTATTAAGTGCTCTTGTGCTTAAGGAAAGTGTAAGAATGTTTGCCTGTTTTTATATGATAGCTTTAGCAATTGTATGGTTAGTGCCAAGCCAGAGAAGGAAGAGGAGGTGAGGGAACAGAAAAAAAAAAACCATAAGACTTTTGTGGAGAAAGTGTGAAAAATAGGTTTTCTTACTTTACTACTGGGATGACAGCTACTTATTGGTCACTGTCAACCAGGTGCTTGAGGAGACAGCCAGCTTTTATTTGATCCTGGAAATGAAACAGGCAAGTGTGCTTCTATCAGCCCATTGTGATGTAGCTCATCTGGCAACTGGCCAAGAGCCTCGACTCATGCCAAACAGCTTATCTCTAAGGCCAGGAGAGAACACAGGAGGAGGAGGAGCACAAGAAGTAGATGGGGCCTGCAGACTGGACACTATGAAAGTCAACCAGTCCCTCCCTGCAGAATTCCAGAAGTACTTCAAGGGGGACCTATAAAAGCTGCAGGAATTATCATTAGGATTTTTACCGCCAGGGCCAAATACCAGTGCAGTGAAGCATCTACTATGGCCTCTGGGAGGAGGAAGGTTTTGGAGACCTCTGCCTGGTAGCCATCTGAAAGGCAGGCGATAATAAAGAAGTCAGGTTGTGATGCTAGCCACTGTCATCACTGGCCTACAGGCCTTTATGGGGTCCATTTCCTGAAAAGGAAACTATGATACCATGTCTCCAGATTCCAGCTTCCTCTGCTTTTACTGATCCATACACCCTAGCCAGAATGCTTGCCAAATCTTAGAGAGAGATTGGAATCACATGGTAAAAACTCAGGTTAGGGGCACATGTTCCCTGCAGAGGAAGATTGGTCCTTCATGGTCTCTGTTCAATGTTTTATTTTTTCCAGGCTTCCCTTTGGGAACCAGGCAGTGATGTCCATTAAACAGTTTCAGATTCTATGATAAGCAAGAACTTCACAAATGTCAGTCAATAATCAAACAAAACAAAACAAAAAACAGAGAAATGCAGAGCCAAAGATACTGTAAACAAGGAGAGAAAATTGGAAATTGATTGAGCAGGCAATGGTTTGGAAAAACTACACAAGGAAAATCATAGAGATAAGCTTCTTTAGGGTTAAGAAAGAAAACCCCCTTACAAGCCAGAATTCATTCATGAAAATTTCATTAGGTGTGAGAAATGAGAAGAATTAGGAGAAATGTTGGCACTAGCACACTTAAGTGACCAAAATGAGAAGCTTGGTGCATTAGAACTGATCCACAGACACAACAAATGAAAAGTGTAGATAAAGTTTTCTTTCTCTTGATTTTTCTTAAATGTACACATTGATTAAAGCAAACTTCCTTCATGTAAAATTAATTTATGTCACACAGAAATTTGCTAACAGAAAACTGGAGAGAAGCTAGAAATGGCTTTGTTTGGTGAATAGTTTCCATATTTTAGTGTCTAGAAATAAATGATTTGAGATCAACTACAATTCAGTAGCTCACTGAACTGAGTAAAGTCAAAGTTATGTGCTTATCTTTTCTTGAGCTTTGCAAATATCAGACATTTCCTCACAGCACATGTTTTGACCTTTCTTTCAAATTAAATGTAGCAGTTACTCAATTGAAAGGCTGAGCAAAATAAGAGGTGTCAGGTAATGGATAGAGTACAGTAAATATGACGAAGAATATTTAGCATTCTATTCATTTATTGCTTCAGTACATATTGCATAAGGGAGCAAGAGAAATTTACAGGAGTAAATAACTCATACCCTCTGTCATATTAAACAAGAATTTTATTTTTAAACAGAACCTGACTGTGTAGCCCTGATTCGGGTGACAGCTCATGCTGATATTAAAGGCATGCACCACCATGCCTAGTATTTTTAGTCAAGTGCAGGGAATGGAATACCTGGCCTTTTAGTGCAGTCAGTTTTTAAGTGTACCAGCACAGGTAGGAATTGTGAAAACAGGGTGTTTTCTAAGAGCTGTTTGCTGTGCTAGGAGGCTTTTTTTGAGGATATTTTTGTGAACATGAGCATGATGTACCTCCACAAGTCTTAGGAAAAAGCAGCTATTGTCACTGGTATAGTAGCAATATGAAGAGCTCTGCTGTTATTTGAGGATTTTGGAGCTTTCTACATTTATGTCTACTTCTACAGACATTCTGTAATTACTACGAAAATGAATGACAATGCTTGGGGGAAAACTGTAGAGCTTTCATTTATATGTGTGTTCATTTAATATATAGAAATACAGAAAATACATACACATCTAAATTCATGCTTTTTTCTGTTTGAGGCATTTCTATAAGTTTTGTCTCTCATCCTTCTTATAATACTAAATGATTATTCTTTCTGGCTTTTTAAGCTTCTGTCTACTAAAATGCCTGTCATTCTAGGACATTCCAGACAGTTTAAAAATTTTTGCTTATAGTAGAAGAATCAGTTCCTCTAATTGCTTGATAATGGCAAATTTAATTTGGAATGTCTTTTTCTAGTGAGTGTCATTATGTTAAATGTCTATTGGTCATTGTATTAGTGATGCTTTTTTAAATTTATGAAATATTACAGTGATTACAGTGACAGTAATTGGCACAGTAAGTAAACTAATATATGTCATTATCGTAATATCTTTATATTTTATTGGTTTAGTCATTTTCTGCTATGTTAAAATACTGACTTCATTTGTGCATCAAAATTTTTTAACTAACTTTACCATTTATTGTCAAGCTTGTGACTATAATGCTTGTTCTCTCCAATATTATTACATGGTTGATGGTGTTAATGTTGATTGTAGGGCATTTAATTGAAAAAATTCAATATATTGAATATCTATTTAATTTAAGAAGTATTCTAAGCTTTGGTGATTAATATGGTTGAGCTTGTAGTCTTTTATTAAAATATAATTAAATCCCTTAACATTTATAATTAAAGGCTTTTATGTGTATTAAAAAGCAAATAAACATAATACAAGTATGATCTAAGTTTTATGCTAGGATAATTAATCCAGCCTAAAATATTTAGAAAATCTTACAGAGAAGGAAAATTTTCAAGAGTTATTGAATTATAAGTCAATGTCAGAGGTGTTTGACAGAGAGGACATAATTGACAGGATGGAAACAAAGATGTATGGGATATGTAAGGTTAAACCCATAATTAGTCAGGACTTGATGGGAGAACATTTAGTGGGAAGGTTAGTTTTATAATGAAGCTCTACAGTGCTTTTGATAAACTTAAAGCCTTTGAATATTCAAGTACTAAATTTGGATTATATTTTCTTGGTAAAGTAGTATTATCAAAATATTTGTAGCAAGGAAATGAACTAAGCATACTGTATACTTTGGAGTTCAAGATGCAACTTTTAGGATTTATATGATTTTTTTTTTGACTAGATCAAGATGGATTGTGCTTTAAAGGGAAAATGTAAAATACAGAGTTACAAGGCATACTTATTGAATATTGCATAATTATTTTAATATTTTTCAACAATATTTAGTTTTTGTTATGGGGGAGTAGTAGGTATTGTCCTTTATATAAATGTGGCAGCCAGGTGTGGAGGTTCACACTTCTAAATCCAGCACTAAGGAGGCTGAGCCAGGTGAATTGCTGCCAGTTGGAGGCCAGCTTGTCTTAAAAGCAAGCAAGCAAACAAACAAACAAAATGCCTTTTTTTTTTTTTTTTTTTTTTTTTTTACATTAATAATGCTTTCAGGAGCTCAGTATTACAAATGCCTGCAACTTTTGTGGCAGTTAGAGTTAGGTTTTAAGTTAAGCAGCATTTTAGTATATTGTCTCATATTTACATTAGGTAAATGAAATGATTTAGAGGTTTATGATTTACTAAATGAGGCCTTGCTTGCCTCATTAGATTATTTTACAGATAATCTGGATATGCAAGCTACCTGTATAAGTGTTATGTACATTGTTTCAGTATGCCATCTGGCCTCAAAATTATGATCCTTCTGTCTCAGTCTTTTGAGTCCAGGGATTTTAAGTATTTATCCCAACACACATGAAAGTTTAATCTAATATATTTTTTATATTTTCAAGATTTCAATTATTATTATTAGTTTTTCAAACTTCTTTTTAGTAAAAAGATACATTGTGTATATAAATTGATAATAAAAATTCTTTGTGATCTTAAGATTTTATGAGTAAAAAAATTGTTGATCAGTTCACCTGCAGTTATGAGTATTTTACTGATGAACAAATGTATCATCAATAATTATTAAGCACAAAGGTTAGTTTTAGAAAAATATTATATCCCTTCAAAGATTTATTTTTGTAACAGTTTATACCAGTTTATGAGGAGAGACCACAGGTAAAATTGTCATCATATGTTTATGATCTATAATAATAAGTTAGAATAAACTGGTTATTTACAATATACTCCCAAAGCTCTACTAAAATTGCCCAAGGAGTGCTTTGTCCTGCAGAAAGAAATGTGCTCACTCTGGTTATTCATTTTTAGAGTCTATGACAATAAGATTAGATGCTTTTGATATTTCTTATTAAAATAATGATTTCTGGGTTTGCTGTGGGGTTGAACACTGGCATGATTTTAAAGTCATGTTGTGTGTTACTTGATCATGGAAATTAAAGCTGAAGATCCTGTGGGTCAAGTTAATAGGGGACATTTATTCAGCAGGTGTAACTCACTGAATGTCTTCTATGCTCTACTTAAACATCATTTACTGACTTGAGGCATCTTTCAACACTTCAGGCTTTAGTGAAGGCTAGTAATAAAGCTGCCAATATTATTTTAAGGAAAGGTTATTATATAATTTATAATTGACTATAAATACTGTTTAAATGGATGATGTATGACACATAATGAATAATAATGTGTTTATATAAAAATACATATATATCTTTTGTGCATGTGAGTATGAATAAATGAATGCTAACTAATTCATTTTATAGGACAAGTCCTTCTGTTCACACTTTCTTTCTGTGTGATGTGATTTATTTTCTTGCATATTGGTGCTATAGGCTTTACATGATGCAATGTGCTCTGACAGGGCATTCATATATCTTCTCTTAATTATGCTTTCAGTGTATGCACAGCCTACAAGTATGGATATGCTAGCTGTTACTTTTGAAGAATTATTTACCAAAACATAACAACATTATTACTAGTTTAGTATATAGAGAAATAGGTAAATATGAAAAAAATTTAAATTGCTTTCACAGTTCTACTTGGAATTCTAAATGACTCATGGTATACTGTGAAAGTTTTCTGACTAAAGGCACCAATTAAATTTGATTGCCTCTGACTTGTACTCAGATTCTCAGAGGAGTCTTTGATAGATCTAAGTTGTTGAAAAGAAATTAAATTTAAATTAAGAATATTAGAAATACATGTGATCTTATACTGTTTACCCATTTCTTTCAGTCTGTTTTGTGTTCTCTGTTAAGTACTATTTTCTCCAAATATCTTTATTTTGCATAAAACCAATACACATAATATCACTGGAATAAGAAGCCACTGTTTTCTTTCATGACTTCTCACTGTGGCAGGAGACAGTATGAGGTCTCATAGGAATGATAATATGTAGCAGTAATGCATATTGTACAATATCTGTGTAGATAATTTCTATTTATATATATTTTGATATATATTTATTTTTCCAGAAAATTTGAGACTAAACTTAAGTTCTGATTTTTATAAATATATTATTTATTTTAAAAATTCTTAAATTAAAGTTTATTTTGAAAGTTAAGGATTTTTCCACTTTTATTTTTATTAAAATTTTTTTCTTGCAATATTTCCTGATTAGAGTTTCCATTTTCTCTGCTCCTCCCAGTTCCTCCCCATATTTCCTCATCTGAATCCACTCCATTCTTTTTCATTAGAAAATAACAGACCTATTTTTTGACATTTTTTTATTTAAAGTTCTTTTTTTTTTTTTTACATACCAACCATAGTTCCCCTTCCCTCCCCTTCTCCCACTCATCCCCCAGCTTCTCCCCACCCATCCTATTATCTACTCCTCAAAGAGGATGAGACCTCCCATGGGGAATCAACAAAGCCTGGGAGATCAGATTGAGACAGGACCAAGCTCTTCACCCCTGTATCAAGGCTGAGCAAGGTATCCCTCTATAGGAAATGGCTTCTAAAAAGGCAGTTCATGCACTAGGGATACATCTTGTTCCTACAGACAGGGGTCCTACCAACTGCTTAAGCCATACAACTTTCATCCATATTCAGAGGGCCAAATTCAGTCCCATGCAGAGTCCCCAGATGCCAGTCCAGAGTCAGTGAGCTCCAGTCAGCTGTCTCTGTGGGTTTCCCCATTTTGATCTTGACCTGTTTGCTCATATAATCCCTTTTCCCTCTCTTGAACTGGGCTCTAGGACCTTGGCCTAGAGCTTACTTGATTCTCTGCATCAGTTTCCATCAGTTGTTGGATGAAGGTTCTATGATAATAATTAGGGTGGTTATCCATTTGATTACAGGGGAAGGCCAGTTCAGGCATCCTCTCCACTATTGCTTGGAGTCTTAGCTAGCATCATTCTTGTGGACTCTTGGGAGTTTCCATGGCACCTGGTTTCATCCCTTAGCCTCTGTTGAGATATCTATTTTATTGTTCCTCTCCATCCCTCCCACAACTCTACAATTGTGCTTCCTCATGTTCTCTTCCAGAAAATAATAGACTTGTAAAAGATAACAAGAAAACATAATAAAATACAAGACAAAGCAAAAACCATCACATTAGACTTAGACAAGGCAAACCATAAGAAAGAAAAGAGCTGCAAGAATCTGAGATATAGTTGTTCACATACTTAGGAATCCCATAAAGGTACTAGACTGAAAGCTGTAATGTATGCACAGAGGAATTGTTTCCTACCTGTGCAGGCCCTGTGCTTGCTGCTTCAGTCTCTGAGTTCATAGGAGCCTTGCTCAGTTGATTTTGAGAGCCTTCTTATCCCAGCATCCTCTATTCCCTCTGGCTCTTATAGCTTTTAGCCTCTTTTGTGGGGTTCCCTGAGCTCTGAACGGAGAGATTTGATTGAGGCATCCCATTTATAGGTATGTGTCCCTAGATACCTCACTTTCTGGATAATGTCTGGTTGTGGGTCTCTGAATTTTTTCCCATCTACTGTATAAAGCTCTTCTGATAATGACCGAGAATGGTAACAGTCTATGAGTATAGCATAGGAGTATTATATTGCATTTTTTCTTTTCTTTCTTTCTTTCTTTTTTCTTTTTATTTTAGAATTTGGTCTTACCTTACGACCTTGTGCCATTAGTCTCTGGTTCCTGGTCAGTCAAACAACACCAGGAATGGGTTTGCTTTTGTGGAATGGGCTTTTACTCAATTCAGACATTGATTGATTGTTCCTGCAAGCTTTGTGCCTCTATTGCCTTAGCATATTTTGCAGGCAAGGCAGGATGTAGGTCAAGGGTTTAGTGCTTAGGTTGGTGTTTATGTGTTTTTCTTTTGGTAGCCCACAGAGTACTTTCTCCTACAAAAGACAGTAGAATGGAGGGGTGAAGGTTCTGTGTAGGCACCAGTTTGACCTCTACATGTTCATTGAGTTGTGTGGATATTGTCTTTAGCAATAGGGTGCCATTGTGAGTTGTAGGGAACAAGCTATTTATCTTGGCAACATCCTGAGTTGTTTGGGGATTTCCATGGAACCCCTTTGGCTACAGCTGTTGGATATAATCATGTTCTGAATAGGTGTTCTGGACCCTGAATTTGGTGACAAGAGATGGCCAGCTGAGACTCTGTCTCCCTCATTATTTAGAGAACTCATTAAGATCATCTTCATATATTTTAGCAAGTTTCAACTGCAATTTATGTCCATACCCTCCGCAAATGACCTCCGAGTGTAGCTGTCTTTCCCTCATTACCTTCCTCCACCCACACCTGATGGTCCTTTTCCCCTTCTCTTCACCCTCAGGCCTGCCATAAAATCTATTTCTCCCTCCCAGAGTAATGCATGAATCCCCATGTATCCCTTACTGTATAACTAATCTCTCTGGGTGTAAGGATTGTAGCTTGGCTATCATTTATTTAACAAATAATGTCCACATTTAAGAGAACACAAAAAATACTTACCTTTCTGTGTCTAGGATAAATCATTCAAGATGATTTTTTTTTCTAATTGCATTCATTTGCCTGCAAATTTCCTGATATCATTTTTTAAATAGTTGGGTAATACTCCATTGTGTAAATGCACCACATTTACTTTATCCGTTCTTCTGTTGAGCAGCGTCTTGGTTGTTTCCAGTTTCTAGGTATTATGAATAGAGCAGCAGTAAACATGGTTAAGCAAATTCTTTTATTGTTTAGGATTGTTTTAGCTATCCTGAGTTTGTTGTTGTTGTTTTTGTTTTTCCATATAATGGTGAGGATTGTCCTTTCAAGATCTGTTAAGAATTATGTTGGACTTTTGATGAGAATTGCATTGAATTGTTAGATTGTTTTTAGTTAAATAGTGAAAATTAAATTCTTATTTTATAAAATTTATATTATCATTGTTTTTAAGAATTCTTAAAATATCAATTTTTAAAGTTCTTAGAGAAATTAACACTAATTTTGTATAATTGATTTCAATATTTTAGTTTATTTTTTAAAAGCAGAGAGTTTTATTTTTTATATTTTTACAGCTGTGTCTTATTTAAGACACATTTTAACATGCTATTTTTATATAGTAATATACACATTAGTGAACATGCTTTGCTCTATTGTTCATGGATTTTCCTCTCCTATTAAATGTTTATGGGTACATGTTTATGTATGGTCTCACAGAGAAATAATGAGCATCTGTGGCAGTTGAAAAGAAAATAGTGGACTAGAGAGATGGTTCAGCTGTTAAAGGCTAGGCTCATAACCAAAGAAGAAGAAGAAGAAGAAGGAGAAGAAGAAGACGAAGAAGACGAAGAAGACGAGGAAGACGAGGAAGAGGAAGAGGAAGAGGAAGAAGAAGAAGAAAAAGAAGAAGAAGAAGAAAGCATGTTTTAAGATCCTTATGAGAATAGAAGAAACTCTAAATGCTGGGGATTTATGTATATTTGATTTGCTATGAAAAATCAGCATAGTTCAATATAATTTTTGAGAACACCCATGTTTTAGAAAAAGAAATTAAAAGAAAGTTTGATAATTAGGAAGCAAAAGAAAAAATTTTAAACACTGTGTGTTACTTGGACACATTTTTCAGAGGTAATGTTGCTTTCTAAGGTATGCTTAGGAACTAGCTTAGGAACTGGGCAGAAGCCTAGGAAATGTCTGTCTTCTCTTGATTTATCCTGTATGTTGGATAAAGAGTTGTCTGCTACCTTTGCAATTTCCCACTATAGTTAGCTGCAGCAAACATAAAAAGTAAGAGACTAGATCCAGGAACATGGAGCCCCCGTTAAACTCCTTTATGTATCTCATTCCCCTCACAGTCTCATCTTAGTCTGTGGTTCGGATGTGAGTAAAAGTCTTTCCTTCATTGAAAAAGCTTGGATGTGTTCTGCTTGAGTTTCAGCTAGTGCTTCCAATGTCGCTATGTGACTTTTCAACCAGACCTGCAAGATGTGCTCTACCTGCTTAGACTACAGCCCTTCCTTATTTCAAGTTTTTTTCTTTTTTTGTGTGTAGTGTATATTAGGGACAAAAATAAAATTTTAGTTTTAAAATGGCATATTTTGAAACTTTTATCTAAAGCAGTGAATTTTAAAAAGTAATTAAAATTGGAAGCTATGAGGTAAGAAATAATGTTCTGTATTTTACTTAGTTAAGTAGAATGAAACATTTGGTCTAAATAGGGCAGTTTTGCTTATTTCTAATATTAAAATAGCTAAACATATTTTAATGTAAAGTGCCATTCATGACTCTGAGTTCATTGATTATTTTGCCTTTGTGTTAAGTTACATCTGGTAATTAGTGGTTTGCAAACAAATTGAACTTTAAAAGACTATAGCGTATAGTCAGGCCAGAAGTAGAAAAACTGCTTGAATTTGGCCAGACATACTTTGTCTGCAATATGTGTTAATATTTGGATTAATCTATAAGCTGATTTCTTTTAATTCACTGTTAATAAATCAGACAGCTCTCAGAAGGAAAGATGAACACAAAAAAATGTATGTGTAGCAATCTTATTTGTATTTCCACCCTTGATAAGCCATGCTTATCATTCTTATCCTCTGTATAGTTATTGTTAACTCTTCCACATTTTAAATTCTTTTTACTGTGTTTTTTTTGATAAATACAAAATAAAGAAGGAAAAAAAAAAAAGAAAAACTGCTTGAATTTGGCCAGACATACTTTGTCTGCAATATGTGTTAATATTTGGATTAATCTATAAGCTGATTTCTTTTAATTCACTGTTAATAAATCAGACAGCTCTCAGAACTCTTGTTTTGTGCCAGATACCTGGAGGGAACATGATAAATCATTACTGTAGGTGTTTTTCTACTTTTAAAATTCCAAGTTTATGCTTACTTTACAAAGAGTATTAATGAAGCCTTATTTTTACAGAGTACCTTCAAGTTTAAGTCTGAGAGTGATATCCATTTGGCAGAACATCACAAACAGGTCCTATATGATGGGAAACTTGCAAGTAGTATTGCCTTTTCATATAATGCCAAGGCTACTGATGCTCAGCTTTGCCTAGAGTCCTCACCAAAGGAAAATGCATCTATATTTGTGCATTCCCCACATGCATTAATGCTCCAGGTAGGTGGATGGAGGGATGGGGCTTGGTGCTGTCCGCACTGAGGGTGGCTTCATATCCCACAGTAAGCACTGCTCACCTACAAATCATTACTGCTTTTTATTTGAAATTCTTAAACCAAGCCTTTGTCTTCACCTTTGACTTAGTTGGAAACTTCTTTCATCTGTTATTGTTTCTGTGTTCTTTGAAATAAAAGCTGTTGACTTCCTGAAGATGAAGCTGTTAGTTATAAAATATACTCGTATTTGACAATGTCTCATTTCTTAAGTGCCACTGTAAAATTTTTTCGAATGTCCTTAAACCCAATAATATTTCTTTCTTCTAGAATATCTTAGTTTAGCTGCATAGTTTTAGAATAAAGTCTTCTCAGCTTATTTCAACTTTAAAGATGACTAGTAAAAGATACTTATTTACTATACATATTTATGTCTATCAATGATGAAATACTTAAAAGATCTTACAATATCAAAATACAGTAACCATATAAAGACGACTGGGGCAAGAAATAGTGATGAAAATCATATCAAATAAACAAATATTTTTGTCTTTGATGTAGGATGTGAAAGCTATAGTAACACATTCAATCCATAGTGCAATCCATTCAATTGGAGGAATTCAAGTACTTTTCCCACTTTTTGCCCAATTGGACAATCGACAGCTCAATGACAGTCAAGTGGAAACAACTGTGTGGTAAGTTTTCTTTGAATTTACAATATGCTACTTTTACATGCTTAGTTTGTTCATAAATACTCTATGCTTTACCATATATTATAGTATTAGGATCTAATAAGGATGTTTTCAGAATTGGAGCAGACATATTTCTACCTTATATTAAACAAAAATCCACCAATGCTTAGATTCTAATTATCATTAAAAAATCCTTTCCTATAAAATGAAAGAAATAATTCTAGATATAATAAAGTGATTATGATACAAAGATAAGGAAGCAGCTTAGTTATCTCTTAACTTAACTATCACAAATGCTTATAGTTCTGTTAGATTATATTAAACGACTAAGGTAAGATATATTCAGTAAATTTTATAGTTTATGACTTAAAGATTGACTCATTTTATAATCTTATACCATAATTTAAAATTAAATAGTATTAACATAAGCTTCCCTTTAAATACAGTTCATTTTTGAGGGGCACACAAAGATGGTGGTTTGTTCATGTTCAAGTAAAAATGAAATGTCTTTTTTAATGAAGTTAAATTTGTGTTTCTTTCTCATAACTTACCTTATTTTATTAAAAATACCTTATGTGTCAAGCTCTGATGTATGTATTTTCTAAGACTGAGGATAAATTTCAGCATCATATAGAGTGCTTTGAATTAAAGACAAACTAATAAATGAAATAGTGGGAAAAGTTTAATATCTAGTAAAATATAACGCATGTTTTACTTATGTTAGCTGATCTGACTTTGAAAGGTTCTGTGTTAGTATTGATAGTGGTATTGTTCCTGTGTTAAGAATGTTGTTTTGTAAGAAACATTTAAATATGAATCCGATACTCATTTATGACATTCAGTGCCTATCTATAGGTTATCCTTTATTTCAGTGTAATCTAAAGATTGGAGTTTTGAAAGTCAGAAGCTTTGAAGGGAAAATAAAACTGGAGGTTGTGTCCTTTGGGTTATTACTTTACAATGAATATTTGCTTATTGTGGTCCTGCAGTAGGTCAGTTTAGTGAAAATAGACAAAACAAGTAAACCATGCATTTTGATCCTGAATTTAAATTTAAAATGTTTTACTATTTATACCTAAGGGCAGTGTGATGCACTATCTCCTCTATTTAAAACTAAATACTGTGAAGAAAAGACAAAGAAAGTGCTTGACAAGTTAAACAGTCTTTAGAGATATTACTTGGAGTTCATAAACTTTTAACCTGAAAGAGATATTTTCCAGTGAAGGTTTAGAAAGAAGATAGTTTGGAGAGTGATAACTAAAATTACTACAATAATGTATTTCTTTATTAACATACTATAAAATCTTAGTGCTAATAATACATGTAAGAGTTATTTGATCCCTTGAACAATATAGATGGAAGGTTTTTTTGTGCTGGAGTTCAAAAATCATTTTAGTGCTTATACTTATCTTAATATTTAAGTAGTGTTTATTTAATCAAGGCAGTGAAAGTGGAGAATTCAACATTATGATTTTTACTTTCTTTTTATTACCCAACTCAGTTCCCCTTCGTAATTACTAATTCTGATTTTTTTGACTTATTTATTTATTTATTGTTTTAATTTATTTTTATTTTATTATTGTGAATAATGAAGTCACACTTTCTATCCTTGTATATCCTTAGTCAAGATCCTGTCCCCCTCCCACCACATCAGGTGATTATCTCCTCTCTAAAACTTTCCATCCCCTCTCTGGGCAGGCAGCAGGCAGTCCCAGGGTCCCTCCCAATATTGCTTACTTAATTCAGTCTCCACTCCTGGCAGATCCAGTTTTCTCCCCAGAACCTCAAGACTGAGTCAGGTTTTCCTATATGGGGAGTGGGATCCAAGGAGTCAGTCCAAGGTGTTTCTGATCCCAAGCTGTTCAGTGGTTGTGGTTTGCAGCTTGGCCATGCTTTGCTTTTTTCTTGTTGGTTTGTTGGTTTGTTTAGAGTCCACTAATGAGTGAGTACATCCCTTGCTTATCTTTCTGTGTTTGTGATAACTTGCTCAGGAGAATATTCTCCAAATCCATCCATTTGCCTGCAAATTTTAGGATATCATTTATTCTTACTGCTGCGTAGTACTCCATTGTGTAGATATACCACAGTTTGTTAACCCATTCTTCAGTTGAGGGCATCTAGGTTGTTTCCAGGTTCTTGCTATTACAAATAACGCTGTTATGAACATAGTTGAGCTAATGCCTTTGGAGTGTGACTTTGCATCTTTAGGGTATACACCCAGAAGTGGTATTGCTGGGTCCTTGGTGACATTGACTCTCAATTTTCTGAGAAACCGCCATACTGCATTCCAAAGTGGCTGAACAAGCTTACACTCCCACCAGCAATGGAGGAGTGTTCCCCTTGCTCTGCATCCTCTCCAACATAGGCTGTCATCTGTGCCTTTTATCTTAGCCAATCTAACAGGTCTTTGGTGGTATCTCAAAGTTGTTTTGATTTGCATTTCTCTGATGGCTAAAGATGATGAGCACTTTTTTAGGTGTCTTTCAGCCATTCGTAATTCTTCTGCTGAGAATTCCCTTTTTAGATCCGAACCTCATTTTTTGATTTGGTTATTCAAGGTTTTGGGCTCTAGATTCTTGAGTTCTTTATATATCTTAGAGATCAGTCCTTTATCACTTGTAGAGTTGGTCTCATTTTTTATCCATGTATTCACTTGTTCAAACTCCGTTCCCCCTCCAGGCCCTCGCAGTCACACTCTCTTTTCCCCATATCCTTATCTCCTCCTCAGCAAGGGCAGGAGGTCCCAAGGTCCCAAGGTAGCTTAGTTTAGCATCCACTACAGGCAAGTCCAATTTCCTCATCCTAATATCAAGACTGGATATGTTTTCCTTTGGAGGGAATGGGCACCAAGGTGCCAGTCCAAGGTGGTTCGGGTCCCAATCTGTTCAGTGATTGTGGTTTGCAGCTTAGGTGTGCTTTGCTTTTCATTTAAAGTACACTAATGAGTGAGTACATCCCTGCTTATCTTTCTGGGTTTGTGATACCTTGCTCAGGAGGATATTCTCCAAATCTATCCATTTGCCTGAGAATTTTAGGATATCATTTTTTCTTACTGCTGAGTAGTACTCCATTGTGTAGATATACCACAGTTTGTTAACCCATTTTTCAGTTGAGGGGCATCTAAGTTGTCTCCAGGTTCTTGCAATTATGAATAATGCTGCTATGAACATAGTTAAGCTAATGATATTGGGGTGTGAATTTGCATTGTTGGGGTTTATTCCCAATAGTGGTATTGCTGGGTCCTTGGGTAGATTGATTCCCAGTTTTCTGAGAAACTGCCTTACTGCATTCTAGAGGGGCTGAACAAGTTTACACTCCCACCAATAATGGAGGAGTGTTCCCCGCTTTACATCCTCTCCAAAATAGGCTGTCATTTGTGTCTTTAATCTTAGCCATTCTGACAGGTATAAGGTGGCATCTCAATGTTGTTTTGATTTGCATTTCTCTGATGGCTAAAGATGTTAAGCGCTTTTTCAAGTGTCTTTCAGCCTTTTGTAATTCTTCTGCTGAGAATTCCCTTTTTAGTTCTCAATCCCATTTTTTAATTGGGTCTTTTAAGTCTTTGGGCTCTGGTTTCTTGAGTTCTCTATATATTTTAGAGATCAGTCCTTTATCATTTGTAGGGTTGGTGAAAATCTTTTCCCATTCTGTAGGCTGTCTTTTTGTCTTATTGACTGTGTTCTTGGCCTTACAGAAGTTTCTCTGTTTCAGGAGGTCCCACTTATTGATTATTGTTCATAGTGTCTGTGCTACTGGTGTTATATTTCGGAAGTGGTCACCTGTGTCAATGCGTAGGATGGTATTTCTCACTTTCTTTTAATCAAGTTTAGTGGTTTTATGTTCAGATATTTGATCCACTTGGATTTGCGTTTTGTTCAGTGTGATAGGTTTGGATCTATTTTCATTTTTCTATACACTGCCATCCAGTTATGACAACACAGTTTGTTGAAGATAACTATCTTTTTTTCAATTGAATATTTTTGACCTTTATGTCAAAAATCAGGTGTTCATAGGTGTGTCAGTTAATGTTGGGGTCTTCAATTTGATTCCATTGATCTACAAGCCTGTTTTTATGCCAGTACCAGGCTGTTTTTATTACTGTAGCTATAAAGTATAATTTGAAATCGGGGATGGTGATGCCTCCTGAGGTTCTTTTGTTGAACAATATTGTTTTGGCAATCCTGGCTTTCCTGTTATTCCAAATGAAATTGAGTATTGTTCTTTCAAAGTCTGTAAAAGATCGTGCTATGATTTTGATGGGTGGTGCATTAAATCTGTAGATTGTTTTCGGTAAGATTACATTTTTTTTATGTTGATTCTACCTAACCAGGAGCATGTGAGATCTTTCCATTTTCTAGTATCCGCTTCAATTTCTTTCTTCAGTGATTAAAGTTTTTGTCAAGTAGATCTGTTACTTCTTTGGTTATAGTTACTCCAAGGTATTTAATGCTATCTGCAGCTATTATAAAGGGTGATGTTTCCTTTATTCTTTTTCTGCCTGTTTATCTTTAGTGTATAGGAGGGTTACTGACTTTTTGAATTAATCTTGTATCCTGCTAAATAGCCGAAGGTGTTTATCAGCTGTAGAATTTCTCTGGCAGAATTTTGTGGGTCACTTATGTATACAATCATATCATCTGCAAATAGAGATAGTTTCACTTCTTTTCCAACTTATATCCCCTTAATCTCCTTTCATTCTCTCAAACTTCGTTGACTAAAACTTCAAGAACTGTATTGAATAGATAAGGGGAGGGGGACTGCCTTGTCTAGTTCCTGACTTTAGTGGGATTGCTTTGAGTTTCTCTCCATTTAGTTTGATGTTGGTCATAGGCTTCTTGTAAATCACTTTTATTGTATTTACGTATTTTCCCTGTATTCTTGATCTCTCCAGGACTTTTACCATCAAGGAATGTTGGATTTTGTCAAAGTCTTTTTCAGCAGCTAAGGAGATGATCATGTGTGTTTTTTTTTCCTTCAGTTTTTTTTATATGATGGATGATATTTATAGTTTTTTGTATGTTAATCAATCCCTGCATTTCTGTGATGATACCTACTACTTGATCGTTGCAAATGACTTTATATGTTGTTGTAATTGGTTTGCCAGAATTTTGTTGAGTATTTTTGCATCAATGTTCATGAGGGAGACTGGTCTGTAATTCTCTTTCTCTGTTGCATCTTTGAGTGGCGTAGGGTGATTTTGATCTCATAAAAAGAGTTTGGCAGTGTTCCTTCAGTTTCCACTGTATGGAACAGTTCGTTGAGTATTGGTATTAGTTCTTCTTTGAATGGCTGGTAGAATTCTGCATTGAAACCATCTGTCCTGAGCTTTTTTTATTTGAGGACTTTTAATAACAGATTCAATTTCCTTTGGGGGTTATAGGTTTGTTTAGGTCTTTAATCGGATCTTGATTTAATTTTGGTAAGTGGTACCTGTCCATAGTCATCGGTGGGCATTATCTGTGACCTATGTTCCTTGTATTTTAGAGAAAAGAAGACACAGAGAACAGTTATTTTCATTATTTAATATGCCTACGTAGGAACAAACTAACTACAACTATCGGTAAATTTGAAGCTGTGTTTATCAAATTTTTCCCTTTAAGAGATTCTCAGTGCTGTGTCTTTTTAAACAAATTTCAATACAAATGTTTGTTTTATATAGAAAAAAAATCTCTAGTGGAAATTTTTGTTAAAATAACATAGTGTTTGAATGATTAGTAAAAGCAAGCCATATAAAAAACAACAGATTATCAAAAATCACATCAATATGTTTTAATTTTCTAATGAAAATTCAGTATAGCCTTTAAAACTATTTGTGTATTAAATGTACAACAAAATTATAATAACTTCTCATTTACAGTCAGTTTCAAGAGAAATTGAGCTAAACTTTTAGAAGATTTCACTGTGTTTTCTAGGTTTATTTTGAATCATTTTATTTTTTATATAATAAGCAGTACCTTTTTATAAATCTTTTTAATGTTTTCATAGCCTCAGTCTGTTTTCATAGTCTCAGGAGGTGCAACTTCACTGAGGATAAGTTTGTTTTCTGGGGTCTGGGTGAGCGACTTACTGTGCAGCATGGTTTTTCTACCTTTATTTTATCCTGAATATTGCATTATTATGATATTACTCAATTCCTACACTTTCTGGTCACTTAGTCTAGGATTGAACTTAATATTATTAGTGCAATTTACCGTACATTATTAACTCTGTCACACCACAGTTTTTACCACTATAGCTTTTGAGTAATAGGGACTTAGAGCTATGCATAATAAGTAAAATAATATATGTAGGTAGATCCCTTGTGCCTTCTGGGTTTGATATTTTGATGAGTAGCTAAGTGATTCTACAAGATTTTATGATATGCTCTGTTCTGCTCTGTTCTTCAATTTTTAAGACTATACCACCATTCTTTTTAAGATAATACAGCAAATGCTCACATTACTTTACATATAATCTTTTTACTAATGATTTTATGTACATTAGATAACTACTTAAATGTTGTAATAGAAGTTGAACTTTGCATTTGCTTTTCATGATAATAGTATAGAAATGTACACCAGATACAGAAACTTAAACATTCTTAGATGGTTTTTCATAAATTGGCCATTGGAGTTGCCTTCTACCGAAGTCCTTAATCTCCAGGAGTTATTGTCTTGATTACAAAACAAACAAAACAAAACAAAAAAAGCAAAACGAAACAAAAAAACATAGTGATAAGCTTCATCAGTGTGCAAAACTGTAATTGGCTTGTGGGTGAATAATATTGAGCTGAGTCAAAGAGCTTGTTCTAATATATGTATAATTGTTCAGCAATTTGCATTTCAGTAAGTAAATTAGGTGAATGTTTTATATTGGTGAAACTGCATTCTTATAATTATCATCTACCTTGAGTAATTATTCATCTCCATGAACAACAAAACATTCAAATATCTTTGACTCCATATTTGGTTCAGGTAAAATTGGACATTTTGAGATAAGAACAAGCAGTTAAGAATATTGGTGATACAAACAAAACAAGCATTCTTTGTTGTGTGAGAGTTTAACATTTTCTGAACCAATGATTTAAATTGATTTTTTTTCCTTTGAAGCAAAAATACATTGGAAGTTCTCAGCAGAAATTGTGTGGAGCAAAGATAAAGGTTGTTTTGGTTTCAATTTTTTTCTCTACTCTCTGTTTTTCAGATCATAGGTTTCCTCATGAGTTGATAAAAATTGTATAGGGTATTCATTGAGTACTTATTCTTGTGTCTGTTCTATCTGAAAGACACTTTTACTATCAGTTTACTAAAGAACTTTCAAAGATAAATAAAAAAAGGGGTTTAAGTGAAGCAATCCATTATTTCTGTAAAACATAAAGAAAATAAGCTACTATTATTTGTAAACTATCTTAAACATTTAAAATATTTTAAAATAAAATATCTTAAACATTGTACTTAAGTGAGCTAACTGTATTCTCTTGATGATGAGAAAGAGTAAAGGTGAATAATCACAGGATCATACATGCTTAGTGAGAGTGGATGTAATGGTTAGGGTTAGGGTTAGGGTTAGGGTTAGGGTTAGGGTTCTGATTTAAAAGGTCTGATTCAGAGCCACATGTAGAACCTTATGCATGCTTCTAGATCCCATTTTTAGTGATCTCTTAAAATTAATTTCAAGTAATAATTTAAATGAAGTCGTGTTGGTCTGTAAGTATTTCCAGACAAAGTGTCTTTTACTTTTAATCATGACTATAAGTTTCTTTCCCTTAGAATAGTGAAATGTAAGGTATTACTCATAGAGAATTCTGAGAATATTTGCATCAGTGATCATATATTTCAGAGGTCCTTTTAACAGGTGAAAATTGGAACTTGTTAGTTAGCTTATTAAAATGAGATAATTCTTTTCTTTCTGTTATAAATCATTCTGTCATGACTTAACAAAGTTTTTCCTGTAATTAAATTGACATTTATGTTTCCCTAGCAATAATCAGTCCTAATTAGCGTACTTGTCATACATAAATCAGCAAAATTATCTTTAAACTTAGATGTTTCATTGTATAACTATCATAATCTTATTTTACTGTTAACATAATAGTGACATAAAATGTTTTATTTTTAATTCAGGAAGATGTTCAGCTATACATAGATATTTAGCCTTGTATTATCTGCTTTTAATCCAACTAGCCAAAACATAGCGTGTGATTGTGTGTGCTATGCCAAAGAAGTAAAACTGTTTGTATAAGATAATTTTTTCTACTGGAGGTTGCTGTTGCTGATATAAAATATAGTTAGTACTTTTATTTTGAATTTTATTTAAATACTTTATTAGATATTTACTAAAATAATTCATTCAGTTTACTTCCTTCATATTTTATACTTTTATGGAAAAATATATTGCTACACTTAATAATCGCATTTGCTTGTTTGCTATTTTAACAAAACTTAATTGTAATTAAACCATCTTGATGTTAAACTACTTAGGTACAGCACACAGAAATAACAGATGGCAGATGGCCATTTTTGTTTTATTTATCTAAACATAAGACTAGATCATTATTAACCTGTTTTAAAATTTTCTCTAAGGTTCTTCATAGATTTGGGGGCCCCATAAATGATTTATTTATTTATTTTTTAAATATTGTTGCTTTTTATTATTTTCTTCAGGAAAATCTAGAATCTGAATGTGACTAGAATCTTAGATTTTGTAGAGCATCAGTTGCACTTACCCACTTTCATTATGTTTGAATAAACTCTTAATCTGTTGATAGGCACATATCTCTATACAGTGCAATTTTTAAAAGAACAAAATTCTTCTTTTTCTGTTGATTATCTGATACAGAGAAGACAATTTCAATTAATGTTTTTGTGACTTTAGGGTCAGATACTATTAAAAGTTAAAAAAAAACTAGTTATTTCTAAATTCAAATTGCTAATATATTTTTCTTTGTGGTTTATCTGCCATATGTGTATTTCATATAACATCATTGAGAGCCTCTCCCTTTGTTACCTAACAGTTACAAACATGAAAGGCCATTATCAGATTGCTTTTGTATTATTTTGTTGGGATATCATTTGTAGACTTTCATGGTCATCATACTTTTCCTTTTGGCAGAGAGACTAATTTGTTTCTGGAAAAGTGACTGTTAAAAATCTCTGCTTTTAAGTCTCATTTCTTATTGTATGGAAACTCAGTCTGAAACTGAAAGGCAAGATTACAATAAGGAAAAGAAAATCTTGCTGGAAAGATTTGGGGATGCTGTCTTCTTTGAAGTTACAACTGGCTCAGGGCAATTTCAGATTTGACATGGATCTTTTATAACTCTAAAGCCAGGTTTACTAGTTACTACTTTAATAAAGTTTAGTCTTGGTTGAATTAAATATGAGAATTCCAGGATTTCTAGTAGGTTAGAAACCCAAGGGTAAGAAGTTTGTACTGATCAGTTCCTGTGAAATGAGCATCTCATACAAGGGTCACATGCAGGCATACATGGTGCCATGAACTGTTATTCTACCATACTTTATATATGTGAGTAGGATACATAAGACATTTCCTCTACGTCTAAGAGCAACTTTAATGAGGATCCACTGTCTGAGTGCAAGTCCTGGCATTGGTCACCTGAATTTATATATGTATGTGTATGTGTGTGTGTGTGTGTGTGTGTGTGTGTGTGTGTGTGTATGTATATATCCTTGTAAAAGGACTGTCTTGACACTATTAATTTATGATTTAAAAGGAAAAACCAAAAACTTACAGATAGATCCTACCAAGGACACAGAAGAAAGGATGTTCTTAGCTCTCAATAATTATTTTAATTACAAAAGTTTATTTTTCTGGTACATTTTTATCTTTCAAATGTCTTTTAGAATGTCTATCTTTTAGACTCTAAATTCTGTATGATTCTCTGACATTTATTGGTTTTTTTAATTGTGTGTTGAGATTTCTATGATAGTTTGGGAAAAATTTAAGTTTGTTGCACTTAAGATACTTTCTTTACCATTCACCTTTATTAATGGGCAGGATTATTTTGAATCTGAGTATTGAAGATTTTTTTGAGCATTTTTGTGGATGGAGAGACTCAAAGCATCTCAAAAAAATTTATGTTTTTGAACAGTTCTTCACAGAGAGAAATTAATTATAAATATTGATTGATTTCCAGTAAAATGAATGAACTGAGGTTTTTTGTTTGTTTTTAACATGCCCACCTCATTTGTATATCTGACAAATACAGCAGAAAAATATAACATGCCTGAGGGATTAAAAATTTTCTGAAGTTTATCAACAATCTTTTTTACATTTTCTTTTCTCGTGCCAGATCTTGTATAAAAGCAAGGGTATTGAAAAAAACACAAACTCATAGCCGTTTGTGGAGTTCTTGAGGTAAATCTTGTTTGTAGCAACATGTAAAACATACACATTAATTAAAGTATTTTTTCTAGACTTGGTGCCTAGTTTCACATAAGGAAAGTTTAGACTTAAATCTAGAAAAGACCAGTAGGAACAGAATCAGTAGGTACCAAGTTACAGTTTGATGGGACTGAGGAACTCTGATGTGTTGTACATGATACTATGACTCTAGATAAGGCATCTAAGAGACCAGACCTGGAATGGCTTTACGATAAGTAAATGTCTTTACTATAAGTGATGCATGAGGATGTAGATGTCTTAAACTCATTTAAATATCACACAGTTATACACACACAGAAAGATAACATATTGCCCCATTAATGTGTACAGTTATTTCTCTTATTTAAAAAGTATTTGGAAAGAGGAGCCAAAGTGTGATCTGTAGTTAATGCCTTCAGGGCTTGTGGTCTACAGTGGTCTCTGTAAATTGTTTAACATATCATCAGAGTAATATGCAGTGAGATCCTTATTTCTATATAAGTAGCAAATTCTTATTTCTTTGATTTTATAAAATTTTGAATGGCTTTGAGTCCCTAAAAGGAGTAATGGCATCTATCAGTATTACAGCTAAAATATAGACATTCACTAATAGCAAGGATATATTATACACTGACAACCTCAACTTCATGACTTGAGCAGATTTCTCAAAATGAAACTTTCTATTGTCTTATGTAAGAACATATGGCACATATAAGAACCACCTGTAGCTAGTGTCTCTATCACAAATCTAGTTACAGAAAAATGACAAGAAGATTTTTGAAGTGGAATGTTGGAGCTGCCTATTCTGCTTTAATCAAGTGGTCAGAGTTTTTGTGGTTTGTTCTCTGCTGGCATACTGGTTGAGAAGGAACATTGAGAAGGGTGCTATAATCCAGAAAGGAAAATCAGTTAATATTGGCTGAGCATTAAAAATAATTTTTAGATTTGTACTTAGCTTGCCCTTGAAAATTTGTATTTATATCTACTGAGTTCAAGTTACAGGAGCAAAAAAGCTGTTTTTGGAATTGTTGGTGAAAACAATAATAATTGAACATTGTTCTCATGAATCAGCATTTACACATTTAAAATATTAATAAGATAAATCTAGTTTTCTATCTTCCACAAGTCAGTGTGTATTTTTGATCTCTGAGTATTATGAATAACTTTTGTAAAGTATTGTAAAACTGAGACAAGTTTGATGTTCCTATGGTTTTCTGGGACAAGTATACTGGAATATATAATGTGAAGATGAAGAAGAATTAGAATTAAGTTGGAAGATACTAGTAGGTAAAAATTTGAGAATACATAGTAGTGTATCGTGCTTTGTTTTCCATCAAGTCTGCTTGTGTTTGGACAGGAAATGCACTGTCAAATTACACATGAAATTTGGTGTTTTTCTTCAAGATTGATATATTGTTACCTTGGACAGATACAGTTCACTATAGGACTTACTTTTAAATCTCAGTCTCATATTTCAGAGGAATCAGTATTTATTTTATTAGAAGAAAGAGATTAGAGAATTACACATGAACTCTTTACCTTTGTATCTCACTAGGGACTTCTGACCTCATTTTGTTGATTTAAACACATGACTAATTATAACAAGCTAGGAAATTGGAGAGAGAGAGAGAGAGAGAGAGAGAGAGAGAGAGAGAGAGAGAGAGAGAGAGAGAGAGAGAGAGAGAGAGAGAGAGAGAGAGAGAATATGTTGAATGAAGCTAACATGGGAATTGATAATAACTAGCAGCACCTCTGTTGTACTGGTTTCTTATCTGGTGAATTTTGTGAATTGTCATAGTTCTTGGTCAGAATTACAGCTCAGTGTTACAAATGTATCTGAAGATAACTGACACTGTGACAGTATATAAACTAACAGGTGATGTACTATTTATCAGTGGTCTTCCCATTAGCATACAAAAAATAGAAGATGGTGAACTACACTGGACCATCTTAGTTTGAAGATTAAATTAAATTAGTAACAATTAAAAATTCCTGTAAAGAGCATATTCTATCTGTTTCTGTCTCTCAGAATGAGAAGAAAAATCTTGTATTAAGCAAAATTCATTGACTATTTGAGAGCTCCTGAAAGAACACAGTAGTATATAGAGTGAATAAATAATGCAGACTTCCTGGTACCTTTAAGGTAGTGTTATGTTCAAGTACTCTGTGTACTCAAAGATGAACTACATACATTAGAAACCTGATATTGAGAAGGAAGTGTGTGGTAAAAATGTTCTCTGTGTGATGTAAATAAAATAACTAATTTGGCCTCTGTAGAGCACTGTAGAAGTGAGTAAAAGATCAGAGGACAGGCAAATAAAAAGAGAGTAGAGTTAGCCAGTCTCCATCTGACCCCCGAAAAAGAGAGACATGTAAAGAATCTAGGTGAGCCGCGGGCCGGGCCACGTGACAGACAAATTAATAAAAATAAGTTGATTTAAAATAAAAGAGCTAGCTAATAATGTGCTTAAGACATGAGCCAAACAATATAAAGTTAATATAAATATCTAATTAATTTCCTTAAAAAAATAAAAGCCGCCGCAGGCCAAGTCCAAACCTCCGGGCCCAAATGGGCCCTAAAAACTCTTTACAACAGAAGTGTGGTGTAGTATTTTGAGAGAAACCATAGAATATAAATCAGAATGATATCTCTAAGAGAAACCCTCTATTTCTAGTATGGAAGTTCCTTGTTAATTTTCTTTTATGTTTCCTGTTCTTTTGTGATCTAATTTCTAGTGGTGTTTATTATCTCATTGAAAGCAGAGGCACTAATTAAGCCCAAACTGTGCCAGCCAAGTCAAACCTGAAGGATGGGCACCCTTCTCTTTGACCAGTGAGACAAATCATGTCTGCGTTTTCTTCCTTTTTACTTTTTATTTTTCATTGTCTCAGTTTTCTTATTGGTAGCTCTGGATATGGGAAGAGTTAGAGAAAAGTATAAAAGTGGGAGAAACAAAAGTCTCAGTCTTTTTGATAACAGAAGTGAAAGTGACAGTTTTTTACTATGACCCTAGGTAGTTTTTAAAGCCTCTGGTGAGCTGTACATAGGGACTGCATATATATCAGGGGCTCTAACCAATGCAATAACACCAGAAAACCAATATTAGTTACAGAGATTTTAAATAGAAAAATACAATTATCAGTTTTCAAAGATAACATGAATTTCTATATACAAATTCTCAAGGAATTGACACACAAGAAATTACAGTTTTAATTGAGTAGTTTTTCATTTTTTAGCAAGTGTAAGATAAAATAGTCTTAAACAAAATTAATCTATTTTCTCTGTAGCTAACGATGTGCTATATGTCACCTAATTAAAAAAAATACTTCTAGGAGTGATTTTGGAGACTAGAGAGATAGCATATTGTTTAGGAGGACATACTGCTCTTACAGAGAGCCTAAGAGATTGCTTCCTAGCACCTGCATCAAGTGGTTTACATCCCCATGTAACTCCAGCTGAAGTCAACTAGTCTTTGCGTGTACCTGTATACACATGCATATACACATACTGAGAAAGGCAGGAAGGCAGGCACGTGAATCTTGGAAGATCATGAACTTTACTCCACTTTCATGACTTTCTTAAAAAGTCAGAGATATAGTGACAGACAAGCATTCTTGACTATATTACAGGTGGTATAGTGATATGAATTCAAAGCAAAAGGGTGAGCACAAGGACATTTTAATTTGTGGGTGCCTTGGGAGTCCAAAAGAGATCATTGGATCCCCTGGAACTGGGTATACAAATAAACCACCTTATGGGTGCTGGGAATGAAACTCTCATCCTTTGCAAGAACAGCCAGTACTCTTCACTGATGAGCTATCTCTCCAGGCAATGTATACATTTGACATTTTTGTTTCTTTCATTAGTACATCTAAATAGTAAAATTTTAGATTTTGAAGTTTTTTTGTATCTGCCAGATACAGGATGATGAAATATGAAGTTACAACTTATAACAGAAGAAGATATAAATACTTAATGACTTGAGTTTTAGAATGCCTCTGCAAATCTCTTTAATTGTTTTTATATTTAAATCACCTGAATGAAAATATTGAAACTAATGAGCAGAGATTCCATGGCAAAATATACACAAAAGATACGCAGTGATGCCACCCATGCTATCTGTCTGTTCTTTCTTCTACCAGTGTTGGAGTTGCTATATCCTTTAAATAGTTTCCTTTGGTGTGAAGCTTCTGTACACACCTAGCAAGGTAGCATTGCCTGTGACAGTGTTTCCTTGAATAACCTTGAAGTGATGTTTTTTGGAGCATCATGTTGTACATGCAGTTAGATACTTGGTTTAGACTTTTCTCATTTGTAACTGTGAAGGAAGTTAACTCTTCTGATATATTGATGTTTTTCTTTATTTTTTATTATTTTTAACAAAAAACTTTTTATCTATTGGGCATTAGATATATTGCCTTAAACTCGGTAGGCATGCAGTTCTCCATTTACATCTATCCCTGGATCACCTCCCCATTTTAAGTTTGTGAAAGAGTCTCACAAAGTACCTGGAATCAGCCTACAACTTTCTTTGTACCTCACACAGAGTGATCCTCTTGGCTTGAGGGTGACAAAATAGCACAGAATCTATGATATACTAGGTATTTTACATGATTTTAATAATATTTGAAAGCATTTTCCTGTATTTTAACATTAGGCTGCTTAAAGAGATGAAAACTAAAATTTTCAAAAGATTTTAAGAATATCTTAAATCTTACTTCTGACTTAATCTACTTTTGAATTAAATTTGACACTCATTTTATCTATAAGATTTTTAAGATATTAAGCACATCATTTTAAAAGTGGAAAAGAGGTATTGGGTCTCAGCAAAAATCTTCAAGTTTTGCATAAGTTCATTACATTTTTAAAATAAAAAGATGTTTATTTAAAAATGATATGACATCATCAACTGACATGATTTCTTGCTTGTTCTATTTTATATGAGGTAGCTTTAGAGATGTTTATAGATTATTCATTCTTTCTAATTTTATTTACAAAGGAAGCTTATTTTGCAATATCTTCTGTATCTGAATACTAAAAGTATCCAAAGATACTAAAACTTTCTTGATTCCATCAATGAGTAGTCTACATTAGTTATTTTGAAACACTAAGTGGAAAAAGCACTGAAAATAAGCCAATCAGTATTCATATACATTTTAATGGAAGGACAGTATAGTATATATATCTTCATTTACAGTTATTAATCATTATGTATGGTAACTAAAGTTTCTCATGTTGTTCATGACTGTTGTATTTATTATCAACTAAGACAATGAGCAGGCTTTAGCAACGAATATTTCAACTTCTTATTGGTATCATGCTACCTGTTCAACCCCTTGATGTTTACTTGTCATAAATAATGATACATGAATATTATTTGTTAACTTAATCAAAGCTTATTTAGATTTAGAAGATGGTAATTAAATTTTCATGAGGAAAGTTTCCATAGTAGATTATTAGTGTTGTTGTCTTTCAAAGGAGACAGGATTTTAAATACCCAAACATTTCTAAAGTAGGATTGCTACTTACAAAAAAATACATTACAATACTTTTAATTGATAAGATTAGCAGTTTTATATTGCTGCATAATAATTAATAGCCACTAATCTGCCCAGAAAGTCTCTGACAGTCTGTTCATGGCTGGCTGAAGCTGTAATTTGCACAGCTGTGTTCTATGTTGTGTTAGTTTTGGCCGACAGAGTTGCTTGCCTTTTGGCTTAGCATACATGTTTAGACACTCTACACATGAACTGATGTGTTCTAGACAGGAAGTGGAATGCAGGAGATATAGGAATGGGCTGAAGTATCCTTTATATTTGCCTTTGTATCTAGGGGAGTTGGAAATAGGCAAGAATGGAGAGAAATTTTGTATGGCAGTACACAGAATTTTGCAAGTTTATTGTGAGCCCTGCAACAATCCGATGCATTTTAGTTACTGGTAAGTTTGTTAAATTATGTTTGAAATTGTACATCTTCAAAGATGGCCATCTCTTTACTATTAAGTCCACCTTGTTGAAAATACTTTATTTTTAAGATTTTTTTGAAAATATGTGATACTATTATTGCATTTGGTTTTAGGTATAAATTAAAAATACTTTGGTTAGTAAATGCATTTGAGTTTTCCGTTGTCATGGGTAATACCAAAGTGGAATCCATGTTTTATGGACAACTTGAACTTGTGTTCAGGTTTTAGAATTTTAACTAATTATCCTTCTACTTTTGTATTGGGGTGGCACTGTATTTAGAGGTCTGAGTTCACATATTACATGATTGTAAATGGATAGTCTTGTGATACAAAAGATTTATAAAAGTCCACCAGCATCATCGTAATTTAATGTGCATGTGTGTGTAACTTTCTCAAAGAATACTTCCAGCTTTTCCTTAATGTATCCTAGAGATCATTGCAAGGCAGACTTGAGTCATCTCTTTTGACAGTATTGATGCTTAGTAACCCACTTTCATAACTCCTGTAGTTGAGATTCTATGGCTTGAAAATTATGGGATGTCTATGCTGTAGCTTTATTTTCAAACATTTAAGCAGTGTTATATGTAATAAAGGATTTAAGCAGTTATTTGTGAAGTAGATTTGATGATTGATCCAACTCATTTAAAATCAACTAGATTAATTAATAGTTTCTTACAGAATCCCAAGGGAGTCCTTGCTAGTTGTATTTGTCTTAGAAATTCTTACCTTTGGCTCAAGAACAAAGTAAAAAGTGTATCACTGCTTGGTAATACTAATTTTCATTGTGTGTGTGTGTGTGGTTTAAGGATGTAGAACTAGCTAATGTGATTGAGTTTTAATTTCCTGTGATGAATTACTTTATTTCTTGGTAGTATGTGTTTGAGAATATCAAGTAGCTTGTTCAATCATAGATTCTTACAGTAATGGTAATTATCATTTTGCTGTTGGTTCTTAATATGAGAATTTTTTATTCTAACCAATAAATCCATCAATAAATAAATTGTCCAGAGTAATGGAGAAGTGTGTTTTCAGTACTTTTGAAACAGAGCTAAAGCAAGTCGAAATCCAGATAATTAAATTTTTTGATAAACATTGAGCTTTCCTCATTATTAAATTTTCTTAAATATTTTTAAGAATGAGTACTTCTGTGTTTATTACATATAGGTAATAAAAGGCTTATTACAAACTGTTTCTGATAGATATTATTTCTGTTCCTGGTAAATCCTAGTCTATGGCAGCTTATTATAACTGCATTAAATACATATAATGAAGGGTGTTTATTTTCATTCATGTATCAGTGCTGCTGGTTGAAAATATACTTCTAACTTTTCAAAAAATACATTATCAAAGCTTAATTCATCGCAATCACTTTCCTTTTGTTTCCTCATTTACTCATTTAGTGTACATACCAAGTGCTTATCTTTGTCTGGTACCTACCGTTATTTGATTTTATATGTTTGTGTGCACTGTATAATTAATTTTAGTAGCTTCTCATTTCTATAATACATGAGTCACTTCTTTACTTTGCTCTCATAAACTTTTCTGAGGGCATGTGTGGGCATAAGTGGTATGCAAAATTTTTGTGTTTGTTTTTTATAAATCAAATAAGTGCTTATAAACAATAGTTCTAAAATATATTAGTTTAAGAACAGGTACATTCTTCACAAACAATTACCTGTCCAGATTTAAAATTTTTGACAGCCCGTATTTATGATAGTGTAAGTATTACAGAATAGTGATATATTTCTTTGGCCAGGTTCACTTGAAGTAGGACATTTGTTTTTATATATGTATAGATATATTTTATGCTTAGCTGGGATAAAAGTTATTCAGTTTTTTAATTTATTGTTTTTATTTGAAGGACAAAACTAATCACATCTTCTGTTGCTTTTTGAAAGACACATATTTGCATATTAAAAGCCATATAGCATAGTATTTTTTAAAAAAATAAAAAATAATTTGGGTGATTTTATTATTTGGTATAACAAATTACTAAAATGGAGCATTATAATAAATATTTAATGACTACAAAATGAAATTATCTGTACTTTACACACAGTGCTACTCTTTTGGCATTCCTCGTTGAACTACTTAAAAGTTCAGTAGCCATGCAAGAACAGATGCTGGGTGGAAAAGGCTTTTTAGTCATTGGCTACTTGCTTGAAAAGGTAAGTGATACATATTGATGGCCTTTTTTTTAATTTAAAGGATTTTTTTCATTTTACATACCAACAATAGTTTCCCTTCCCTCTCTCCTCCTACTCATCCCCCAGCTTCTTCTTCCCCCCCCCCCATTCACATCCACTCTTCCAAGAGGATAAGAGCTCCTGTGAGGAATCAACAAAGTCTGATGTATTAAGTTGAGGCAGGACCAAGCCCCCCCCCCCGCCCTGTATTAGTGCTGAGCAAGGTAAATGGGCTCCAAATAGCCAGTCCTGCACTAGGGGTAAGTCTTGATCTCACTGCCAGAGGCCCCACAAACTGCCCAAGCCACAAAGCTGTCATCCACATTCAGAGGGCCTACTTTGGTCCCATGCAGGCTTCCCAACTGTCAGTCTGGAGTCAGTGAGCTCCCAGTAGCTCCAGTTAGCTGTTTCTGTGGGTTTTGCCATCATAATTTTGAACCTTGTGCTCATGTAATCCCTCCTTCTTCTCTTCCACTGGACTGGAAGCTTGATCCAGTGCTTAGCTGTGGATCTCTGCATCTGCTTCCATCAGTTTCTGGATGAAGGTTTTATGATGACAATTAGGATGGTCATCAATGTGATTACAGGAGAAGGTCAGTTCAGGCACCCTCTCTGTTATTGCGTGGTCTTAGCTGGAATCATCTTCTGGATTCCTGGGAGTTTTTCTAGCACCAAGTTTCTTCCCCAAAATGGCTTTTTCTCTCAAGATATTTTTTTCTTTGCTTTTTCTATGTGTTCCTCCCTCTACTCTACCATCCTGTTCCCTCATGTTCTTTTCCCACTTCCCCTTAACCCCTCTCCTAAGTCACTCTGGAGATCTTATCTATTTCCCTTTCCCAGGGGGATCCATGGATATCTCAGGGTCCTCCTTGTTACCTAGCTTCTCTGAGGTTTTGCGTCTTTTGCTTCCCTTCTAATATCCACTTATGAGTAAGTAGTATATACCAGGATGACTTTGTATGTAGCTTTTGTCACTGATACATTTGACAATCACTAATCATATTTTCTTAAGTTATCTTTTGATCTTTCAGTGGTAATACTGTTTGATAATTAAAGAACATTTAGCATTATGCTTTGAATGTCAGCATTGACATCGAATTAAGAAACTGAATGAATATAGAAACTGGAGAAAAATTCTCTCTCAATCCTAGGGAGGCTCAGGCAGGAGAAATACAAGGTTGAGGTTAGTCGGGGTTACTATGACTGTCTCAAGAAAACTCAATTTAAAAAGATTTTTTCCATGGTAGTGCTACAGAGAATTGCCATGAGCAACAACTTGGAGTGACTAATAGTTATGAGGGGAAATAGACAAGATCTAACATGTGTGTGCTGCTAAACAGTGATTTCATTATGTCCAGATGAATTGGTTTCAGGTGAATTCAATACATGCTTGACTTACACTACAGTGGATTTTCTGAAATATAACAATATTCTTGAGTACATGCTCTTGTGTCTAGCTAATTCCTTTATTTGAAAAGATAATTTTCTGCTGCACTGCAATCTCATCTTTGCTGAAAAACAGGAACCTTATAAAAGTAAGATTTTATTTTCTGCTTTTTAGGCACTACGTCTTTCTATTGGTCTTTAAATTTGCCTTAGTTCTTTTATCTTTGTATTTTCATATACGTTAACTCATCAGTTTTCACAAAATAAACAGTTTCCTTTTGTTATAGTGATTTTGTTATTAACCCTTCAGTGCACATCTTTATTCATCTTTTTAATTATTTATATCTTCTGTTTTTATGAGTAAAAATTTATGTGATTTTTGATGGATTTGTTTTCATCAAATATTTTTTTTCGTGTCTTAAACATTTTTAAGTTTTTGAATTATTAATCACATAGAAATAGAATTATTGATTAGTTCAAACTTTTGTTGCTACCTCTTCATTAGGTATATTTATTGTAGAAGTAATGTCACCCAAAACTGATTATGTAAATTCTTTTTTGATAACTGTTTCTATTTTTCCTGTTCCTTTATTGTGCTGTCTAAGACTTCTGGTGCAGTGTTGACTATAAGTTGAATAATGGACATCTGTTAGTACTGATTTCATGAAGAGTGCCTTTAATAATTGTAATTTAAAATATAATCTTGCAGTAGATTATATTTTATAGGTCTTTTAAAACCTGATTGAAGAATTACTTATCAGTTTTTAAATTTTGTTTTTTCTAAGCATGTTGATTTTTAAAATCATTTGTTCTTATGAACTTTTATTTCTTACTTTGCAAACCATATTTATTAATTTTCAAATAGAAAATTCCATTTTACTTGTTTATATGCTCTTGTTCCAGTATGGCTTTTAGATAATCACCGCAGTTGCATTCATATTGCTGAACTATTATTCCTACCTGTATGTCTGAAGACTGCCTTTTACCTGCTCATTGTTGTCATTGTCTTCTTCTTCTACTTCTTCTTCTTCTTCTTCTGCTTCTTGACAACTTTTTCTACTATAATCCATTCTGTTCAGATCATTCATTTGCTTGCTTTTATTATCCTATAGATCTTAATTACTCTCATCTCTTTCATTTCAGTTCCACTATGATGTGATCTGCAGAAATTTCATTAGCCAAATTATTGCTTCTGTTTTTTCTCTCAAATATTCTGTTATTCTTTCTATCTTAGCCAGTGTCATTACTATTGAGCTTTACCAAACACTTTAATCCATTTTGACTTTTTCCCTCACACTAAATTCAGACATTCAATAATTATGTTTATCCATCAGAATATGTCCAAAATGAGGGACTGGAGAGAGGTCTTAGTGGTTAAGTAGTTAAGTACATTTGTTGCTCTTATACAAGACCTAAGTTTAGTTCCCATTACCAACCTGGTGGTCTACTACCATCCATAAGTGTAGGACTAGAGGAACCAAAGCCATCTTCTGACTTTGCTGATCACTGGGAATGCATGTGGTACACATACATATATGTAGGCAAACAAACCAAGAATATATGCGGAACCAATTGCTATTTCTTACTCTCCTCATTACATACATGGATACCATCTTAGTCTCATCATTATCTTCTTTTCACATTAGTTACATTTCTAGTTTTATAACTGTTGCTGTGATAAAATAGTGAACAAAGCAAGTAAGAGGTAAAAAGCTAGCGTATTTTAGCTAACAGGTTGCTGCCTGCCATTGTCTTTGTGAGGGCAGGAACTTGAAGCAGAAACCATTAAGGATTTACATGTCTGCTGCCCAGGTGGAAGACTTAGACTCAGGCTTATATAGCTTTCTTTATAGCCCAGGACTACCTTCCCAGGGAATGACCACTCACAGTGAGCTAGGACCTCATATATCAATTCACAATCAACATAATTGCCCATGGGCATGTCCACAGTGAAGTCTAATATGGGCAGGCCTTCAGTTGAGGCTAATTTCTTAGGTGACTTTATGCTGTTTCTGGGTGATAATTAAAACTGACCATGATATTTACATATTCTTTCCTTTATTTATATTCACTCTATTTTAAATGACTTTACTTTTTATTTGTCTGAATTATTACTCTCATACCTCTGAATAGTGTATTTTACTAGTCTCTTTGACTTCACTGTGTCATCCTCTTTTCCTTTCTCCTAGCAATAAGCATGTGAATAGACATGCTGGTCTTTTGTGGTAACTTGCTCCACTCTTCTCTTACTTTTATTTTGTATGCACATGGATCCTTTGCATCTTTCTCCAGCATACCTCTAATGACTACTTCTAATTATATACCTCTTTGTGAAATTTCTATCACTTTTTGTATCACCCAGCTAGGTGCCAGGACCTCCATACATTAGACTGGACAATACTTCACATCCAAATAATAACAATAGCTTCATCTTGGCAAGAAGACTGACTGAGAGAACAGTCAGTCAACATGAGTTAGTAACAGGAATTTAATGTCTGGATATTTAAAAAGTAAGTTGGAAGCATTGTTAAGGGAATTTGGCTAGATTTGAAGAATGACAGGAATGATTAGAGTGTTGTTGTACTTTTGTGGATTGATGACTTCAATAAAGTAATAGTTTATTGATTTGTACAACAATGTCCCCACTTTATTTTCTTTCAAACTATTAACAAGCTACTGATAGATCAAACTAGCCAAACTTCTTGCCTGGTAACCAACAGGTAAGAAAATTTCCAAGCACAGTGATAAGATAAGGAAAATTACAAGGCTATCTAAACAGTGAAACAAGTGTTAAGCTTGGTTATCTGAGTTTTAAATGGCATCATACACCAGATTTGTCTATGTCTCTTTTATGCTGTCTCCAGGATTGATTTTTACCACAGCTGTTCTCCTGTTTGTGTACAGAGCTTTTACTCTATACCCTCAAATCCAGGTAGAGAGACTAATTTTCTTTCTTGTATCCATACACAGTTCTTCCCTTGTAGTTAGTCTGTCAACTTAGGTCTTGCCTTCTTCTGTATCTATATTTGTCCTAATGAAAAGACTTTGATGCTGGATCTCAGAAATAAATGTTGTCACTTGTCCCCCAATATCCAATGATTCATATGATTTAAATAGGTTGGTGGATCTATCATTGGTATTCTAGAAAAGCAAAATTTATATTTAGGTTTGATAATTTCATGATAGACATTTACCAATTAAAATAATTCCCACAGTTATGATAATCATGCATGTTTTATGTATTGAATGATTTTTGCAATAAAGTAAAAATTTCTGCTAAGCCATTACATCCTGGAAATGTTGGGAAAATATGTTTTTGTTCAACATAAGTTGTTCCTTATAGCATTCAATGTTAGTATTTGCTATTTAGTTCACTTTAGAGTGGACACTGTAATTGTTTTTTTCTGATATTTTATGTTCTATTTTCAAATACATTTACTTATACAGTTGATGTGTTAAATAGGCTTCCTCTATCATTTCTTTCCATTTCCTCTCTTTCTTTTTTAAATTTTTTTAGTAATTTTATTTATTTAGTATATGGATGCTTTGTCTGCATATATATCTGTGTACCAGCTATGTGCCTGGTGCCTGCAGAGACAAGAAGAGATCCTGTGGAGCTGGAGTTACAAAGAATTTTGATTACCATGTAGGTGCTGGGAATCAAACCTGGGTTTCTGGATGAGCAATATGTGAACCTTCTCCCCAGACTCCTTCCTTTCTTTTTTTCTAGCTAGGCTGTTATAAAACCAATCATCATCCTCCCTTAGCCTTCAGCTGAAATGACATGTATGCATAGCACTTGACTTCATATACTTCACAAGTATATGTTCATGAGTAGATTATGTTGTGTCCAGAAGACAGCTATAGCTGTCTTCTGTGACCTTGTATAAGAAGAATTGAAATGTGACATGGTGATAGGAGATGACAAGGATTAAAATACATTGAAAAATATATGAAAATTTCAGATTAAACAATAAAGTATTCTAATATCATACAGCTAAAATTCCAGAGTTTACATTTCTATGATGTTTACATTGTGATGGTTCTGCCTAAGATTTATTCCTAATGACTGTCCAAGTATAAATATCTTTTGTGTGTGTTTTCTTAGATGTCTCACATTTCAAGGAAGCTTTGCTTTGAGCTACACATTTCTATCACTGAATTTTCTTTTTTGTTTGTTTGGGGTTTTTGTTGTTATTGCTTTTCAAGACAAAAATGTTTCTCTGTGTAACAGTTCTGGCTGCCTTGGAACATGTGTTATACAACAGGCTGTCCTTGAACTCACTGAGATCTGTCTGCCTCTGCCTCCCAAGTCCTGGAATTAAAGGCGTGAACCACCACTGCCAGGCACTAAATCTTTTTTTAAACATTTTGTTACTTTTAAAAATGAAACTAAATTGCAAAATAGAAAAAAAAATGTAAAGCATTCAATTGAAGTAAACACTTTAAGAACAATTGGGGTTTTTTTTTTTTTATCTTTTCTAATCTCCCAGTTTATCTTTTCTGCTCTTGCTTTCTTTTTGAATTTAATATGAATATAGTTAAACATTTACCGAGGAATTACAGAAGGGACTGGAAGATAAAAGATCAATAACATAGTGTGCTCTCTTTCACGAGGAAAGAAAGGTACCCAGATTACTTAGAGGATCTGAGAAATAATGAGTAAGTATCATTCACAGGCAAACGTGAATGCTATTGCAGAGAAAGTTCATTGTACACATGGTAAAACTTTGAGTAGTCAGTAAAATTGAGTTTTGACCAGAAAAAAAAAAATGTAAAGATCAAGTGTGGATGTAAAACTACTCTCCAGTAGCATTAATGAGCATAAAAAGAGAAGTGTCTGTGTATAGAGACTCAGTGTGATGCTTTTGAGAATGCCTTTCATAGCATTCAGCAGGTTCAAAAGCTATCTGTAAACTATGAATTTTTATCAGATGAAGATGGTCATAATACTTTTTGGCATTGGCAGGCTTTTGGTGTTTGAGTTTAGATGATCAATTTTTCTGAAAAGCAATGTGTTTTCAATGTTACCACATTTTTGTCTGAGATTATATTTAGGGTAGCATTGGCAAAACAAACTATAACTCGAGAATCAAATGCAGATTAAAATGTTCAGTTAAAAGTTACAGATGAATTAATAGATATTTTTAGCCTGGTATATCAAAAACATTATTAAAATATTTGATTAGTTTAAAAATAAGAACATGTTTTAAAGCATTGTTTCTGTTATAGGCTCTCAAAATCTATGTTACATCCTTATCGGACATCTCACTTTGGACAGGCTGTCTTTTAAATGTTCTTCAGTTACGTAGGATAGTGTCTACTTTATCAAATTGCCTTGAAGAATTGGCATGAGTTTCAGAAGGTCTGAGGTTTAGTTGTGTTTAGTGATAAGTCATACATTGGTGTTAGCAGTTGAACATTTTTGATGAGAATACTCTGCATTAAAAAGCTATTGTATGAAGGTCAGAGTATCATCAAAAGAGATATTTATGTCTAGTAAAAAGTAGGCAAAAAAAAAGTAATATTTGAGCAGAGGTCTCTGGATTAATCTGAGGATCATGAAGCTAAATGAGAACATTGTGTCTAGAAAAGTCAGATCTGATTTAATAATGGCCAGGTTGTGCCAGGCCAGGCAGGATTGTACCAAGGCAAGCAAACTGCATGTTGGTATTGAAAATACCTAGAGAAATAGAACGTTTGGTCTTACTGTGCTTGTTGTGAAATGATTTTAAATAAAAGCACTCTTTTTCTATTTAATTTATTATAATTGCTTTACTGTGATTTCTGTAGGATCTTTTGTCATTTTTGAGATTTTTATTCATAATTTACTTCTTTGTATTGAAAGAGTTACTTGCCTGTAATTACCCTGTACAGGGCTTTGGATAACAAGCTGTTATTCAAAAAATATCATAAAATTTTGTGTAACATTTTTACTAACAGAGACAATATACACTTCTGTGCTTTTAATTTAAACTTTTGGAACTATTTGAGTTAGTCCCTTAAATAGTATATAATTTTAATTACAGACATTTCTAAATAGAATTTCTGTGTCTGCCTTTAGTCATCAAGAGTTCATATAACCAGAGCTGTCTTGGAGCAGTTTTTATCATTTGCAAAATACCTGGATGGCTTATCTCATGGAGCACCATTACTGAAGCAACTTTGTGACCATATTTTATTCAACCCAGCCATCTGGATACACACACCTGCAAAGGTCTGTATTTCAGGTTCATTCATTTAATTTTAGTTTAGTGTTATAAAGTCAATAATACAGTTTATAGTTATATTGAATCTAATGTATCCAGTTAAAAGCATTCAAGATTTTTGGCTTATTTTCTAGTCAATGTAAGGCAGAGAGAAATATTTGAGTATGTAAATATAAGAAATGAAACGATGGTTCAATGCTAAACTTGGTATAGAACTAAATTTTTTTATTAGATATGATTCATAACGTGTCGACAGAGAGAATCATGTTCTCTATTCAAAGACCAGAAAAAGAGAACAGAACACTGTGATCATTTAGACTGGGAGTTACTTTCATTTTGAACTCAGATGTTTTATCATGACATAAATATTTTTAAATAACTGTATACATAGCCACAATATTTTTCTAGACATTTATATAAAAGCCTTATAACATAGAATTGAATTTATTTCTAACTTATCCTTACTTAAATCTGTTTGAGGGATGTAGTGATTTGGGATTTGTCTTTTGTAGCTTTTAAATCTTTTACACAATTGAGTGAGTAATGTTTAACTTCTGGGTTTTTATTTTAGAGCTTATTTCACTATTTATGGCATTAAATCCATAGCTAATGATTGTTTCCCCTTCAGTATGATTTATTGTCATGTTCACATGGTCAAAATTTAAATAATCGCTTTGTCTGGTTACAATACATAAAGTAAATGGAGACACATAACCATTGGCATGTGTTACAGCAATGTATGTTTTCTCTGATACACTACAACTGTTCATCTGGGAAAGGGTGTGCTCAAAGAACTACTGACAGATCCTTTCCTTAGGAGCTATCCTAGACAGCATCCATACCAACATCATTTTATTTATCATATGATTAACTTCAATTAAGTGAAGTATCATTTATAATTGATAGTGGCTATTATCCCTAAATAGAAAACCATCCTTTTTAATTGGGTCATGTGGATTATCTTAACTGAAATCAGTTTTGTTTGATGTTTGTTTTGATTATTACTTTTTAAAATATAAATGACTATTAAGAAAAATTATTTTTAAATCATTTAATATTTTGTCCTTTCTCAATTTGGATTTGAATTAAGATGGAATTTATAATCAATAATCACTTTCAAATTACTTTAATTATGTATTAGGTTCAACTTTCCCTGTATACCTACTTGTCTGCTGAGTTTATTGGAACTGCTACCATCTATACTACCATCCGAAGAGTTGGGACAGTATTGCAGTTAATGCACACATTAAAATATTACTACTGGGTCATTAATCCTGCTGACAGCAGTGGCATTACACCTAAAGGATTAGGTAAGTACTCCTGCCACCATATTTCCATTTTGATGTATTTGTCTAGAACCTGGGTACAGTGGACACATCTGCTTGACCACAGTTATCCTTTAGCTGTTTGATTTCTTTTGAGGTAGAATATTATCTTAGAAGTTGCATGTGCTTTAAAAAATAAAATGAAATAAAATAGAAGTGATCTAGAGTCAGTGAGACAGCTCAGTACTTACAAGCACTTTCCTCAACCCTGATGACATGAGATAGATCTTCAGGCTTCACATGATTGAAGGAAAGGATCAGTTTCTCCATTCTTCATACACAAATAAATTAATTGTATTAAGAGTGTTATGGTGTCGAAATACTTTGGAATAAACAGATTTTTTTAAAAAAAAATGCATTTGATTCTTACCAAGATGCTTTTACTGGGGGAGCTCTGGAAGATGCAGTCATAAGAATTAGAATGGGTGAATGTTACTGCTCCCACCAGTGTTTTGTACTTTGAACATTAGGGTAGTTAGACTGCTTTACTTTTTAGATGTTTGATTTTGGTTTCAAGAATATAGCCATGTTTTCTAAGTATATAAAAGTACAGTTTTAGGGTACAAAATAACCCCAGGTAGAAACATTGAAGGTTCACTTTACAGGAAGAAGCACTGTTGAAAGTACAGTTCACGTTCCTGTTAGTAAGCTGATACATAAAAATGGTTAAGCCTATTTACAGAATCAAACTTTTTTCCATTTTTAGTCATGCTTCCTGTTATTTGTTATAAATTTTATTCCATAAAAGTGTGATGACTTATTTCCATTTATGTGATTGCTTGTCTGCTTTGTTTAGACTTGACAAGAAAGGTCTAATTAGAAATATTTTAAGTTTTTTCAGAAATGTCCAGAGTATAGTCTCACCAGCAGTGGGTGATAGGTATTTTCTCAGAATGTTCAGAATAGTATTGGCTAGTATAGTTATATCAATCTCTTTGAGAAGGGAAAATAGCATTAGTATGCTATTTAGGTAGTCATACTTTTTATTTTATAATGAAAGTCAATAATTGTCACTGACAGTCGTGTCTGGTCTGCCTTACCAGTTTATCTTGTGACTTTTGAGTTGAATATGCCTAGAGTAAGTCTCAAATGACTTTTTTTATATCTTTAATAAGTATAATATAATTAGAGATACACAAACATGTTCAGATGCATATATAACATTGTACATGTTGTTAATAACATCCATATTTTGTCCAGCAAAAAAAAACCCTGAAAGTTGCATAACTATTGCTCTGAAGTTTCAGTCACAGCTGTGTGACTTAGCCTGAAAGAGCTTTGAGCCTTCATTCTGAAAGCCTAAATTATAGTATTCTTTACTGTGAGCAAGCCATAATATCATTCACCTTAACCTCTGTCTTACAACATTACTTTACAAAACATAAAACCTTACTAAGAGTTATATAAAAAACTGAATTATACTTACAGATTTAATGTATTTATATATCTTTTTATTCTACTATATTAAACCATTGTGCCCCTCACCAGATAGTCTGATAAGTGGAATGCTGAATCAAAAAATTGTCATCCTCAGGATCTCTTTTTGTGAAACACTCAAATATATATATTATCAGTTGAAAATAAGTGATAGAAAACATGGTTTTCTACCCAAACTGAAATGCTTCCCTGTATATTTCCCCAAAGATGAAGTTAATAAGTCTTAATGAGATACCCCACCAAAGTCAGATTATTAACATTAATGAGGTGATATTTCTAATCCAAAGGTCCTATTCAGAGTTTGTCAGTTGCTTCATTGGTATCACTTCTAAAAACATAATACTTACCTTTCAAAATTCTAGTTGCAGAACTGTTGCATTTTTTTTTTAACCTAGTCACTTTGGTGTTTCTGAATGTGCATTGGGTCTTTGAACATTCTCTGGACTTTCATGACCTTGACATCTTTGAAAATCACAGATTTTGGATTTGTATATATGTTTCCATGGTGAGCCAAGTTTTTCATTTTTGACAGGAAGAGCACAGAAATCCTGTTTCTGTCTCAGCCTATTATGTCAAGGAGATATAGGATGATCATCTGCCTTGTGTCTAGTTGTGTTAACTGTGAATACTTGTCTAGAGTCTCATCTCTCCTTGTTCAAACTGTGCACATATCTACTTCTGCAGCAAAGCTTCACCCACTTATTTGAAGATAAATCTTGATGTTTTGTCTTACTCTATCAGCTGTTGAGAGTGATACTTCCTAACATAATAACTTGTATATTGCTATTGGAGAGAATGTGGTTTTGTTTCTGAATGTATTTTTTTTGTGTGTTTTTTTATATCCATATGGACTCTTTAATTTCTCTTTTATTCAGTGTATTATATTAGCAGCTGATAGCTTTTTATGAAAGGGCCCTGTACTTTAGTTTTCTGTCACCATATCTGTTCCATAGAGTGAGTTCTGTTTTTTTATTCCATAAACACAAATTGGCATACTATACAGAAAAATAACATGGTACAGTCCAGTGCAACATGGAAACATGTTGATGAACAACCTGTCAAAAGAGTAGTGCACCAGTCCTGGGTAGTATCCTTATATATTTTGATGCTTATATTCTTTCAGATTTTTCCAGTAAGAAGCTTCACAGAAAATGTTATGCCTTTATGCAGAGATACATTGTTTTTTTTTTTTTTTTTAGTATTTTCTTACTGCACAACAGAAAATATTCTAAATTCTTATTATATCTTTCTTGCCTAACCCTGTTTCTCCAAGGAGTCCATATTTGCTTCATAAATACGAAGTTCTACAAACTAAGATAGATATGAGTATTAGTTGTTCCTGCTGTGTTTTTGTAAATCCTCTTTTGGTACTTCTAGTGGATAGGTCTGGGATATACAGTTATATATGTGCACACAGATATGGATACCATACTGTATTAACATCATGTGGCCAGCCTAGCTTTAAGGCTTTTAGTATTTGTAACCTTTCTCAATAGTGGAAACTGGCTCCCATTAGATAGATTAATATAGTCACATTTTTTTTGTTTTACCTTGTTAAACCAGTGATTTAACATTTGGACCATTCCCTCAGGTTTGTTTTTTTGTTTTTGTTTTTTTTTTTTTTTTGCCAATCTATGAAATTTAATGTTCCAAATAAGATTCAGCATGCTTGAATAAGTTACTGTAATTATGAAACTTACAGTCATTAAGTTATTTATATTGTGTATATTAGCTGCCTCTTTTTTTCATTATTTATTTTGTATTTATCAACAAAACGATAAATAAATTTAAAATGCTGAAATGTTAACAATAACTATAAAGAATATAAAAATCAAAATCATGACTTATCAAGGGTGATAATGCAAATAAGATTGCTATACATATATTTACTTTGTGTTCAGCTTTCCCTCTGAATTTTTTTTTTTTTCATCCCTGTATATCCTTATTCAAGGTCCCTTCCCCCTCCCACCACATCAGGTCATTTTACTTCTCTGCAACTCCCTGTCCCCTCCCTGGGCAGGGAGCGGACAGTTCTATGGTCCCACTGACCCAATTATTAATGCTTGGATCAGTCTCCACTCCTGACCAAATCCAGTTTTGTCCACCCTCCCTCAAGAGTGAGTCAGGTGTTCCTATAGTTGGAGTGGGGTCTGAAGGGTCAGTCCAGGGTGTTTCTGATCCCAAGATGTTCAGTGGTTGTGGTTTGCCGCTTGGGCATGCTTGGCTTTTTTTCTTGTTTGTTTGTTTAGAGATCACTAATGAGTGAGTACATCCCCTGCTTATCATTCTGAGATTGTGATACCTCGCTCAGAAGGATATTCTCCAAATCCATCTATATGCCTGCGAATTTTAGGATATCATTTTTTCTTACTGCTGAGTAGTATTCCATTGTGTAGATGTACCACAGTTTGTTAATCCATTCTTCAGTTGAGGGACATCTAGGTTGTTTCCAGGTTCTTGCTATTACAAATAATGCTGCTGTGAACATAGTTGAGCTAATACCTTTGGAGTGTGAATGTGCCTCTTTAGGGTATACACCCAGA